>PVJC01011291.1:0-27578 GCA_004026665.1 Murina feae
GCCCCCCTGCCGGCCTGGTCACCCCACACAGCCTGCTGTTTGGTCATTACTGTCACTGTGATGGCATCCTGGACAATTTGCATATTCCTCTTTTATTAGTGTAGATTGGGGTAATGTTGGTTAATAAAATTATTTAGGCTTCAGGGGTATTATTCTATAATCCAACATCTGTATAATATATTGTGTACATTTTAATATCCTAAACCTTTTCTCTCTACTTGTGAAGAGATAATGATCACAGCTTCCAAGGAATATTGTAGTAATTTACAAGTACTCATGGAACCTCTGCATCAACACAAATAACATTAATAACATTTATAACATTAATCAGTGATATGATAGGAACCAAATTGAGGAATAAAAGTCCCAATCCTTAACCAACACTTAGGATTTGAATATTGATTTCTTGGGTATGCAGGCATGTGTACTTATACATTATACTACCTTTTAGGTCAGGAATTTGTAACTATGGTCTATAGGCCAAATCAGGTCCATCCTATGTAGATAAAGTTTTATTGGAACACATCCATACTGCTTTAGCACTACAGCAACAGATTTGAGTAGTTGAGACTGAGATCATAAGGCCCCCAAAGACCAAAATATTTACTATCTGGCCCATTTGAAAAAAGTTTGCCAACACCTGGGCTAGATGGTCAAAACACATATAGATCAAACAATATAACTCTCTCAACTGGTTCACTCCATGGTCAGCCTAACAAATTCTATATTAATTATTTTTTTCTTTATGTTCACCCTCTATCCTTTTGGAATTGTTCACACAAAGTTGAGGACTAGTATCTTCATTTTCAATGAGTTAAAGTCTTCCTATGGACAATAGGTTTAAGAGATTTACACAACCCTTATTTATTTCTAAAAATATTTAAAAGTAAACAAACAAAAATACACAATAGCAAACCTGGATGAGAGGCAATTGAATGTTGACCATTCAGTCATTGAGGCAAGCAACATCTAATTCATAGATATGAATGACTGAGGCATGAGGACTCCTTAACAGAATACAAATGTTTAAGAGAGAGGAAAATATGACTGCCTGTAGATGAGGCTGAGGAAAGGGGATGGGAGTTTTGTGGCAGAAGCTTGAAGTGAATTAGGGGATGTCCCTTAGGACATTGCAGGAATCTGGGAGGAATAGTGTTGGGAGGAACTAATATGTTTGTAAGTTTGTGAAGGCTCTTAAGATTGGAAATTCATCAAAGCTTTGCAGGACCATGGGCTCTCTGGATCCCTTCATTGAAGAGAAACTCATACACAGGGACTCTCAGAAGGAAAACACTAGCTGTGAGCTATATTTTAAAGTTCTAGGAAACGGGCTACACAGAGGGCCTATGTTTATATTATGAGTCACAGCAGGGATAGGTGGTGGGTCTGGAGCTTAATGTCTACAAATGATGTCTCTGACAACCAGGATTGTTCTAAGGAGTTGTTTGTTTATAGGAATGAGTTTGGAAAATAAAGAAGGGAATAAAAAGACCTTTTCTCTCAGTGATCATTTTATATTTTGGAATCTTTCTTTGATTTGTTAAGGAAAAATGATACCAATCTACAAGAGCTATTGTAGCAACTTAAACATATCAGCAAAATGTCAGCAGAACCTCCAGTGAAAAGTAAAGAATACTAGATACTAGTTGGAAATAATATAAGAATTAATAAAGTGATAAATGAATGGGGATACTCTGGATAAGGAAAATAAACAAATAAACACTCCATTTCGCTTAAATGGGAGTCAGAATTCAAATCTTGGCTTTGTGGAAACTTCACTATTTTTTTGCCTTAAAACTCTCTCTTTTATTCCTGGACTTACATCTTTAGAATGTTATGTGTCATCTGCCTGATGTCTTAGCTTATTGCCAAAATGTCTATCAACATTTTGTGTGTCCACTCATCAGCAAAAGTTGACATCAAGGACATATTGCACAGAACTGCCAAGGAAGTCAGGCTAGGTATGATTTTCTGTATCTACTTATATTTTATCTTAACTTCTTTGATAAATATCTGAATTAGAGAACAAAAAAGAAACTTTGAGAGAAGAGCAACAACAGAGAAAGAGAAAGACACAGAACTGCTGTAGGTAGGAACATACACGCACACATATTTGCACACAGAGAAATAAAGAGCAGGATTTGTTCTGGACCACAGAAATGAGCACATCCCCCATCACCCTCTTGTAGTCTGGGAGTCCTTGGGGGATGTCCAACTGACAATTGGACACCCTTGGCATTGCTGCAGAAGCAGGAGAGACTCCTACCACTGCCGCAGCATTCACCAGCGGTGAGCCTGGCTCAGGGCTTTTGGCTGAGCAGTGCTCCCCCTGTGGGAGAACACTGACCACCAGGGGGCAGCTCCTGCCTTGAGTGTCTTCCCTCTCTGTGCCTGTGGTCAGTGCACATCATAGCGACCAGTCGTTCTGCCATTTGGTCTATTTGCATATTAGCATTTTACTATATGTGATTTGGGTTAAGTATTTAACTTATCTGAACCTCTAAAGTTTCACTATCATTAAAGAGTATAAAAGAAGTTACCCCTTTGATGTTCTCCTAGTTGATTTTTAGGCCAAAGAAAAGGGTATAATTTCATATTCTCTGGTGTCATTTTTTCCTCCTTCCTCTCTGCCCTCTGCTGCTTTCCTCTTTCTCTCTTTCTTCTTCTTTATCTTCTCCTTCTCCTCCTTTTTCTTATTATTTTACTCCTCCTCTTCCTTCTCTAGAAATCATGGCTAGTGACTGGATATGTAAGGAGAGGGATGTGTGTCTGGCAACAGGTACTAAAGTAGGAGACTCTGGAAGAAGGACAGATCCCACAGGCACAGGTTCTGAGGCTGGCACAAGCCCACAGCAACAGCATAGCTTTGGTTTGCAAACAATTTATGGTTTAATTGAGCAAACAAGATACATGTGAAACAATTGCAGAGTTGATTAAACATCCAAACAATTCAGGTAATTTATGAATTCTTGCATAACCTGGGACTGAATGGAAGCCCCCAGTCTCACTGTGTGCTCAAATACTGCTGAAGCCAATACAGACATCTCTACCTTTGTCCATGCTTTTCATAGTCAGCCCCTCAAAAAAACTCCTATGTGCCCTAGCCAGTTTGCTCAGTGGTTAGAGTGTACACCTGGGACTGAAGGATCATAGGTTCAATTCCAGTCAAGGGCACATACCTTGCTTGTAGGCTCCTTCCCTGGCCCTAGTTCAGGGTGAATGTGGGAGGCAACCAATCAATGTGTCTCTCTCACATCGATGATTCTCTATCTCTCACCTTCCCTTCCTCTCTCTCTGAAAAAAAAATCAATGGAAAAAACATATCTTCAGATGAATATTAACAAAAAAAAATAAAAACTAGTAGAACCCATAAAAAATTAGAAGTTTGTACTAGCCTGAGATTAAAATAAATTGTGTTATAACAAAAAAAAAAAACAACAACAACACCAAGACCTCCTATGCACCACACTTCATAGGGGCCACCTTATCTGCTCTGGGCCCTGGGGCCCATTTCAGGAAGGTTCACTATGCCCTTCCTGCTCTTTTTTTGCCTGTTAACATCAGGAAGTTCACCTGTCATTCTCATTTTCCTCCCTGCTTAGGTTAAGTGAGACCAAATTTGGTTGTTCTCTTTTGGTCACCAGGAGTTTTGACTTACTTAACTCCTTTCTTGTAGAACCAACATCTTGCAAAGTCAACTTGTCTTCCTCATACTTCCTAAGAAGTGCACGCCCATCATTAATATGCCATTTTCCTCCCTTTTGCTCCCCCATCAAAAATATCCCACGCTGAAGGCCCTTTCCCAAATCTAGTTTTCCTGGAATCAGTATATACTTACCTATTTGCCCTGAAAAATTCAGAAGAAAAAATTTGCTATGGGATTAACCAGAAAGTAGCCTCAATAGCTATTGCTCAGCTGACACTTATCCTCACTGCCTCCTCCCTGCCCCTGCAGACATCTGCTAACTCTCTTCCAAAGATAATAACTGCGGAAAAAACAGCTGACTGCACAATAGGCCTACAGGTTCCCATTGTGTAGTGAGCCTGGGGCATTGAGATAGTCCCTTTACAAAGAAAAGAACATGGTCTTTGGAATTGGGCAGATGTGGGTTTACATCCTGGTTACTAACTAGTATGCATTTATGCTATTAAATCTTGCTAAACTTCAAAAGACTTATCTGTAAAATAATGTCAATGGGTAGTTATAGGAAACAGGACATATAAAATCTGACCTGAATTATTTGGTAAACACTGACTTCCTTTCCTCTCCTTGGATTTTGGTTGCCAGATAATACTCAGAAGGGAGATTAGGCAGTTTTGTATGGCCAGTACAGACATTTCCCATTCCTGTCTCTGTAAACACCATCTTACTGCAGCTATCCCATTTCCATCATTGCCAAAAAAAGTTGTTCCACCCTCATAGCTGTGAAGGACATCTCTTTCTCTTATTATAAAAAAGTTCTGCCTGAGCTCCATCTGACTATCCTCTTCTACATCTCTACTCCAATATACTTTGTGTCCTTGTATCATTTTTTGAAAAAATTAACTTCTAGCATTCTCCCTCACTTTTTCAGAGTAAATTATAATGAACATTGAGAATAGGATCTTTACACTTCAGAAGGCCATGGGAACCACAGGCCAGTTCCCAGAGTGGAATGAAAGTCTAGGTCCAGGAAACCCCCTAACCATCCCCATCTCTTTTGCTACAGGGCACAGAAACAGCCAAATTCAAAATATGTCTTGAGTCTACATAAGTATATACCTCGCTTCCTATAGCCCTGTGAGGTCATCATTGAAGTAGAGAAGTATTGCAGGTGTATGAAATGTACCCTCAATGGTCAAATTCACTCTAGATCCCATTATCTTCCAGGTTATATACACGTTCAGGTTCTTCCCTTCATATTTCCTTGTATAGCTGGCAGCATGGGCATCGTAGGGGAGATAGTAATGTAGGATTTCCCACATTGATTCCAGGGTTCCCACCTCCAGTGTGTGCTACTGCGACGTGAGCGTTTTAATGATGCGGATGTTCCGGTCTTGGCAGACAGCCTCCCCGCTTCATAACGCGACCCCAGCAACCAGGGCTTCCCGAAATTATAGGCTCAGTTGGATCTGGGTAGCTGAAGTGGGATGGGCAGAAAGCTGCCCCCGCCCCTCCCCGGGAGGGGGTGGTGTGAGGTATCTTTGGGAACCGGCCAGCGGAGTGCTTGTGGATGTCTCTGGTGTTTGGATTAAACCAGTGACTGATTTATTGATTCACAACTCCACGATGAGTTTCAGCAGTAGGTCTCCTTTGTACTCTTGTGCCAAAGCGTTAGGTCGTATATGTATTCCAGGTAAGACACCCAGAGATCTTTCCAGTGGTGGTGTTGGGTTACATCAACTGGCATGAAATTCCAACGCTGGAAATATCAAAGTCTGGTCAGGCCACTAAGCTCCAGTGCTGCAAGGCTCTTGCTATATTGGTTGCCTGCTCCTTTAAGTGGCTTCCTCACTTCTCAGCACGCACTCAATACTACTTCCTCTCTTGTACCAGAGTTACAGTGAGAGCATTTAGCCACTGACATGAAATCTATTGTCCTGTTCCAGCCACCGTCCACAGAGATCAACCGCTGTGTGGGCGAAGAGGAGCGTGGACTCATGGGAAATGTAGTCTGATTCCCGCTTTCAGTTAACTAGGTTGCTTCCTCAGGAGTTCTGAGGTGAAAGCCAGCACACTGTTTTAATTTCGAGTGGTCTGGGCTACAGGGGACATTTAGGACACACTTTCTCGCCAGGTAGGAAAACAAGTGGGAGTTCTATGATTATGAAAATATATATTCTTCTTATGGTTTTAAAACAGAAAGAAAGGAATAAAATGCTTCCCTTTCTCTCTATTTTACATCATGGACTGCTTTCATTTTAGAAGGGAGAATTTGATCAACATACAAGAGTTGCTGCAGAATTCCATAATCACAAACAGACCCTCACTATTAAATCCAATGAAAAAGACTATACATGAGCTACTTGTTGCCATTCAATTTGTTACAGCACAGAGGGAGGGAGAGAAAATAAACTTTAGAATAAGAAAAATATACCGTATCATTTTAATACAGTGAAAGGAGTCTTGAGTATTGGCTATTTGAACACCTTGTTGTCATGATTACATCTCTAGATTGGAATGTACAGCTGTTCCAGACAATCACAATAACACCCATTAACATTAAGTAGATCCACTTCTCTGTTAGCAAAGTTCTTGAATCAGAGTCAGCATAGCCAGAATTGTGAGGGAAACCAGCTCAGGTATGATTTTATACATTCACTTAAAAATGAGAAATCCTTTATAAATGCCCGAATTTAGAGATAAAAAGGGAATTCCCACTCAAACTGGCAGTAAAGGGATGAAAAAAGATATTTCATGGAAATTTAAAAAACCAACACTTATACCAAACAAAATCCTATATAATAAGAGATAATATGCAAATTAACCCTCATACCCTCACAAGATGGCTGCTTACAAACAGGCTGGCAGGGGGGTTAGTGAGGGACGACTAAATGACTGAATAAGCAGGCTGTGTGGGGCAACCAGGCTGCTGGGGGGGGGGGCTGTGAGGGGCAACCAGGCCAGCAGCGGGGGGGGGGGCAGTTGGTGGGTGACCACCAGGCAGGCAGGTGAGTGATTAGGAGCCAGTGGTCCAGGACTGTGAGAGGGATGTATGACTGCCAGTTTAGTCCTGATCCCTGGGATTGGGCCTAAACTTGGAGTTGGACATCCCCAAGGGGTCCCAGATTGGAGAGGGTGCAGGGCAGGCTAGGGGACACACCCTCAGTGCACAAATTTCATGTACCAGGCCTCCAGTATATATATGTGTGTGTGTGTGTGTGTGTGTGTGTGTGTGTGTGTGTGTGTGTGTGTGTAATGATTTAAGAGAGGAAGAGAGAGGGAGAAGAAACATCAGCGATGAGAGAGAATCATTGATCTGCTGCCTCCTACACATCTCCTACTGGGGATCAAGCACACAACCCACACATGTGCTCTGAGCAGAAATGGAACCCTGACATCCTGGTTCATAGGTCGATGTTCAATCACTGAACCACTCCATCTAGGCTAGATTTAAACAAAGGCTATAATAAGAGACAAAGAAGGACCTAACAATTTCATTTCCAGGTATTTATCTGAAGAAACCCAAAATACTAATTTGAAAACTTATGCATCCATATATACATTGCAGCATCATTCACAATAGCCAAAATGTGAAGCAACTTAAGTGTCCATCAATAGATGAGTGGATAAAAAAGAAGTGGCACATATATACAGTGGAATATTGCTCAGCCATAAAAAGAATGAAATCTTGTCATTTGCAACAACATGATGGGTCTAGAGGGTATCTTGCTAAAGGAAATAAGTTAGATTGAGAAAGGCAAGTACCATATATTTCATTTATATGTTGAGTCTAAAAAACAAAATAAACAAAAGAGAAAAAAACCTCATAAATACAGAGAACATTTTGATGATTGCCAGAAGGGAGGATGGTTGTGGGGATGGGTGAAAAAAATGAAGTAATTAATAAGTACAAATTGGTAGTTACAAAAGAGTCATGGGGATGTCAAGTACAGCATGGGGAATATAGTCAATCAATAATGTAATAACTATGTAAGGTGCCAGGTGAGAACTAGAATTATTAGGGGCATTGCTTCATAAATTATAAAAATCTATAATCACTATGTTGTACACCTGAAACTAATCTAATATTGCATGCCAACTATAATAGAAAAATAAAAATATTAGCAAAATGAAAATCCCCAATACGAACAACATGAAACTGAGAAAAGATGTGCAGAAAATTGTAGAAGAAGCAGAGACACAAATAACACATGTATATTTGTGTATGTGTATTTATAGAACATTGCTGTCTCAGAACAATCCCTTTCAGAACAATATTGCAGAGCCTTGTGGACATGATTAAATCAGCTCACCATGTAAAGAAGTTATCTTAGTGAGTTCCCTGAGTTTGTTCGCTAATGGGCAGGCTTCATGTATTTTTGGGTGGTCTCTGAATTTTACCATACACCTTGCCAACCACTGTGGGCATTAAAAGATAACATTAATAGAAGACATATATTGGTGACTACTCCCTAGAGGCCTAATTTTTTTACAGATAATTCTTGTAAATTATTAAGAGAGCTTCTTCCTTTCCTTCTGAGAACTCAGAGGAAAGAAATGGGAAACTGATTGGTTACCACTTTTTTTCCTTGAATTGTTTAGGGTGACATTGGTTAATAAAATTATATAGGTTTCAGGTGTACAATTCTATAATACATCATCCATATATTGTATTGTGTGTTCAGGACCCCCAAGTCAAATCTCCTTCCATCACCATTTATTCCCCCAATAAACTCTTCTACCTCTCCTTATCCATCCTTTCCCTCTGGTAATCATTCTGCTTTCTGTGTTTATGAGTTTTTTGTTTTTGCTTAATCCCTTTACTTTTTTCATCCAGCCCCACAACCGCCCTCCTCTCTGACAAATGTCAGTTTGTTCTCTATGAGTCTGTTTCTATTTTGTTTGTTAGTTTATTTTGTTTAGTAGATTCCACATAGCCATAACATTTCTAAATGTGTGGTAGTGCTTTGTCTTGCCACCAGGTATTACTTAGAAAAGTGGGACCCAGACAGAGTTCCTGTCTCTTGTTCCTGTGGCTCTCCTACCAATCCATTATTTTGCATTATGTTTCTGTTATACATTCTGAGGCTCAAAGAATACCAGAACCTCCCAAATCATGCATACATAGTATGTTAATCTAGAAGGTCCAAGTGGGTTAAGGAAAGCATGTTTGAACTCTACCAGTCTGCCCTTGCCTTGATTTCTGTATAGGACTCTATCTTCAGCTATGGTGTCACATTTTTTTGTGTCTGTTTTTTAAATTAAGTCTGTGGATGAACCCCTGTGATGAATATATTAAATAAATACATTTTGAATTAAAAAAAAAGATTCCATTTCACAGGAATGGCATTGAATTACATTCATAAGGTAAACATATGTTTAATTTTTTGTACATTTCTGAATATTCTCTATGATATAGTTTTGCTACTGAGTTCATGGCAGAATCATTTCTGGTAAGAAAGGGAAGAGGTGGAATGAGAAAAATCAATGTGTTGAATTTTTACACAGAATGGTTGGGTGCACTACATTCCATAGGTTTTCCTTTAAAACCTGAGTAACATTTTCCTTGTATAGATCAGGAAATTAAATATAATAAAAGCTTAATATGCTAAATGTCGGGTCGTCCAGTGACTGGTTGACTGTTCAACCAATCAAAGCATAATATGCTAATTATATGCTAAGGCCACTCAAGTGATTGCTATAACATGCACTGACCACCAGGAGGCAGACAGTTGACTGGCTGATCAGTCACTATGACTTGCACTGACCACCAGGGAGCCAGACTCTCTGACTGGTAGGTTAGCTTGTTGCTGGGGTCCGGCCATCGAGACTGAACTAGATGGGTTGGATATGCCCGGTAGCCCTCCCGTGGTTCCTCCCTGTCCAGATCATACACCTGTGGGGTCCCTCAGCCTGGCCTGTGCCCTCTCACAATCCAGGACCCCTCGGGGGATGTCAGAGAGCCAGTTTTAGCCTAATCCAGTTTTAGCCTAATCCCACAGGTCACTCCCCTCGGGAGGGCACCAGAGGCAAGGTACATAGCTGGTGAGTGCTATTGTGGCAGCGTGAGCTTCTCCCAATCAGAACTGATTGGGCATGAGCCTGAGGCAGGCACAGTGGGGCTCAGATGACTGGGAATGGAAAGTAGGAGCTTCAGGCAGCATTGGATTGTGGGTTTCAGCCTGATCCCCGCAAACCACCCAGAGGGGCCCACCAGTGCATGAATTCGTGCACTAGGCCTCTAGTATATCCTGTATAATAAAGAGGTAATATGCAAATTAACCATCACACTATCACAAGATGGCTGTGCCCACAGCAGAGGCAGGGTTCCCATAACACAAGATGGCTGTGTCCACGGTGGAGGCAGGTGCTGTAATGAGCCATAATGAGTGGTCAGCAGGGATCTGAGGCTGCATGGTGCCAGGATAGTGGACCTGAAGCTACAGTCCCCCTCATGGAGCTTGACAGGGGACCTCAGGCCACACCCCCCACCCAGCAAAGCTTGATGGGAGACCTCAGGTCACACCCCCTGCCTGGCAGGGCTTGATAGGGTACCTCAAGATGTGCCCCCCAGCCCAGCACAGGGGTAGGGGACCTCAGGCCATGCCAGGCTGAGATATCTCAGGCCACGCCTCCTTCCCCAGGCCGGGGGACCTGAGACTGCACCCCTTGCCTGGCCAGGTTTGATGGAGGACCTTAGGCTGCATCTCCCCCAGCAGGGCTTGACTGGGGCCCTAAGGAAGTGCTCCTCTCCTGGCAGGGCTTGATGGGGAACCTTAGGCTGTTTTCCCACCTCCTGGTGGGGCTTGACGGGAGACCTGAGGCTGCACCCCTCACCCATCAGGGCTTGACAGGGGACCTGAGGCTGCACCCTCTGCCTGGCAGGATTTGGATCTAGTCCAATGGGGGTGGGGCCAGCTGGGTCTGGGTCTCACGTGATTTTGAGGTGCATGTGGGTTGGTGGGGACTTGACTCTGGGTCCTGAGGTGCACCACAGACTCTGACAGAAGGAAGATTTTCATATACATTTTACTAATTTTCTTTCATCTCTGACACTTCTATTATAGAGAAAGGGCAAACAGCAATTTGATATAATAAAGAGGCAATATGCAAATTGACTGTCACACCCTTGCACAAGATGGTTTCCACAAGATGGCTGGCAGGGGAGGGCAGTTGTGGGTATCAGGGCAGCAGGGAAGGGCAGTTGGGGGCAACCAGACCTGCAGAAGAGTGCAGTTAGGGGTGACCAGGCCTGCAGGGGAGGGCAGTTACAGGTGACCAGGCCAGCAGGGGAGGGCAGTTGGGGGCAATTGGGCTGGCAGGGGAGCAGTTAGGGGGTGATCAGGCTGGCAGACAAAAGCAGTTAGGGGCAATCATGCAGGCAGACAGGCAAGTGGTTGGGAGCCAGCAGTTCCAGATTGTGAGAGGGAAGTCGGACAGGCAGTCAGAGGATCGGGCCTAAACCAGCAGTTGGACATCCCCCGAGGGGTCCCAGATTAGAGAGGATGCAGGCTGGGCTGAGGGACACCCCCTCCCAGTGCATGAATACTGGGCCTCTAGTATTAAAATATTTCCTCTAATTAATTTCTTTTTAATGTGCATGAATTTCATGTACCAGGCTACTAAAATACACACACACACACACACACACATATGATTGAAAAAATAATAAATTTACATTTTATTGATTAGAAATGCTCCAACATTGAATATTTCATACAGTTCATTTTAATTTAACTGTGGTTAGGGGTATGGGCTTGCTGTGATGAGATATGGGTTTAAGACCAAGTTCCATATCAAACCAGCTGAGTCTTCTGTACTTCAGTCTCTCATGTTTCAAATGGGGATAAGAAGAGCATCTATACCTTTATGTGTACTTTAGGATTAAGGGTGATAATGTAAGTAAAGTGTTAGATACATTGTAAACGCTCAATAAATGTTGGCTAAATTTATTGTTATGCTGTCATTCTTGGCTTTCCAGAGGGCAAAAAAGAGAAAAATGTTATTTTTCAGCTATTAAAATGTTTTGAGAAGCAACGATATTAAAACAAGATAAGACAGGTGGAAAAATCTAAGATACAATTTAATAAACAGAATAAAACCTCGGTTCTAAGATTGTTTTAAAATGTTAAACTTGGCATTTCTAATCAGTGGGTAATGTGGAGTATTCAAGAATTGGTATGGGATGAGCTGGTAAATTTTTCATTAAAAATGTAACTTTTAATTCTTTTTTATTGCCATAAAATATGAAGTAAACAACCCCACCATGGTACTGATGCAAAAACTAATATATAGCATAGCAGTAACTCCCACTCACCCCCCAAAAATAAAAAAAACAAACACACACCCCCGAAATATAATCAAGTCATACAATATGTATTTAACATTAAAATCAATTGGTAGTTTCCAGTAAAACAGCAATGAAATATCATTTACCTCACAGACAGATAAAAATTAGAATGAAAGTGTTGCTGGGGGTTATTTGGACCTGTATACGCTGCTGATAGAAGTACATACTGATACATTTATTCTAGAGATCAATATAGAAGTGCTTACTCATAGCAGGGGTACATATGCTCAATGACCAAGTAATTCTGTTCCTGGGTGTATATCTCAGAGTCATTTTTTTACATAGCTAAATAAGGAACTATGCATAAGGATATATTTGCAGTGGTAGAAAATTGAAGGCAACTTGGATGTCTATCATAGGGACAGTGGAAAATACATGCCTATTGTTGAGAATCTGTCAGAAGTGCTGTTTTCCATTTCTGATTACCCAGTTCTTTCTCACCCACAAATCAGCTCTAACATCAACACATCACTGGACCTCTCTTAGCTCCTGTTTTCTCAACCATAAAAATAAGGGAACTGGATTGATCAAGGTGCCTTACCTTTTTACATCCTCTGATTTATAATTTTACTGGTCCTTTCATATAGTTTTATGTTTTTATGCCCTTGCCCTTTTGATATTGAGGAAAAAGTCAATAACTTTGAACATTAGTTTAAAAATTAGGGGTTTAACTCTCTTTAAAAGAAATGTCTGCTATAATATTGTTAAGTAATAAGAATACAGAGTTCATAATTAATTCATTCAGAATTCCATAACTGGAGGTAGCTTAATACAGAATATGCCTATGGAAAAACATAGAAAGTGACATTTTGGATGGACATTGAATTTTTACTTAAAAACAAAAAGGTGAGAGAGCACTGGTATAAAACCCAGCTCATTGTGGTAATACTTTTAATTCTAATTTTCCTTTTTATTCTATATCTTGACCATTTAAAATTGTATTTTTAATTCCAAATTACAAAAAGTAATATATGATAGGTAAAGTATGAAAAATGTTTATGTAATTGCAAAAAAATTCCAATTACTCTATTATCTGAAGTAAATGTGGAAAGGAAGTCTAGTCCTCACACCCAAACACTATTAAGTAATACCTATGTCTATCCTTCGCAAATAGTCATACAATCCAATAGAACAAACCTGCTTTGCAGACCTCTTTCTATAGTATCTGGCTGGTCATGCTGTTTCAGAGGAACTCTGCAGTGCCAAACTCTATCTGCTGAAAAAGAGAAAGAACTTACGTGCAAGTAGGAAAATAAATGGCTCTCTTTCCAGGGTCTGCCTCAGTTATCTAAGCCTTATATAAATATTTTACTATTCAGAGGTTTCTCTTGGGGACCCAGCTGGGCCAATCTGGCACCAAAATCAGCAATTTCTGCCCAAGTCATTTGTTTGAGTCTTCTTATCTCTTGGACACCAAAACATGGAAGTTCTAACTCTTAGGTTTGAAGAGAGGTGCTAAGCATTCAGAGCAGACATCTGCAACATTTTGCAAAGTCCAAGCATATTTTTCTTTTTCAAGGAATTTTTGGCAATGAATGTTCAGGTCATGAGAGCAGAATCCTTCTTTGGTAAAATTCTTGTGATAACTGAACAAAATAGTCTCCTACTGAAGAGATGGGATAGAAGTGTAGTTGATCCACATATCGGCTCAATGAGATCTTGGATTAACTCTCGCTACTGTGATATGGCCAGGGGGTACACTTTGTTGCACAATAATGATAATACAAGGATTTAAAAATGGTTTTATATATTTTTCATCAAACTGAAACTGTAATCTAAGGCTACTGACTCCAAGTTCTGTGCTCTTGCCATTACAGAAGTTATTTCCTATTGTTGTGGCTTTAAAGCTGCTTCTCAATAGAAGCTAAGGCCTGCAATTTCTAGCAGAACATCAATACAGCCATAATCCTCACTTCCTGAGGCTCTTTTTCACTTAATTCCAGTTTATGGACTTTAAATTGGTACAACATTTCTGGTTGGCAGGTAGGGAATTAAATTAAGTATGTGTATACCATTTGAGGCAGCAATTCCATGTCTTGAACTGAACCCTAAGGAAATAGTTAAGTATGTGCAAGAGAGTATGGAAACATCAACCTAAATACTTAAATTTGCTCCTTACCACATTGAAGGTAAAAGAACACAAAGCATATCTACTAGTATTAATGAAGGGGTATATAGAGACAGGTTATTGTTCTCGGTACACACAATTATACTCTGACAAGCACTCATGTGCACACACATCAAACTAATCATCAAGGGCTATTCACAAAAGCCTAAAATTTACCCATGTGGATTTCAGGGACACGAAGAGGACAAACACATAAATCAGCTAGATCTATTTTAAATGTAACATGAAATACCTTTGTTAGCAATTGAAAATAAAGGTCATTCCTCCCATAATTGTTTATTTAAGAAAAATGTATCAGTGCTGTGGCAAGATTATGAAAGATTTATGTTCCTTTGATCTTTTATATTATTTTGTCTTTCATGGGTAGGTGTTATGAGATAAAACAAAATTAAAGAACAAAGGCCTGTCAATCAAAAATGTCAAGGCTCTTATTAATATAGACACATACATTGTTGTGATTTTAATAGCATATAGAAATTCATTTTTTATTAAATATCAGGTTAAATTATAATAAAATTATAAAAGGGTGAGAACACTCTTAGGTACAGTAAAAATTATTCCTAAGAATCCACACCAGTTTTGAACTTAAGTAAAATATAAGCATGAAGCTTTAGAGTTGTAACACATTACCATGGTAACAAAATAAAACACATGTCCTTGCCCTCCTTGAGCTTGCAGTCTAAGGGGGAAATTAGTGAAACCAGCAATAATGACAAAGTGTTTAGGTGTGTTAGCACAAGGGCCATATTTCAGCTCTACAAACATTAATATAAAGGATTGTTACATTAGTTACTATATTTGCATGATACAGATGACACACTGAGGAAATAATCAAGTCCTTTCCTTTGGTTTCATTCTTCATATCAATTCTGAAGAACTTTCCCATGGATACTGGAAAGACAAGGTGCTACAGAATAACAAAGCATAATAGTGCATCTGTCTGAGAGTTATTGTATTGAGATTCAGGTCATTAAATTGCAGTAGCATTCAAGTCACTTCTTTCAAGCTCATTTCTGTAACAGAGTAATGCTGTCTATAAATTGTTAATATGAAAAATCCACTGTCATAACTTTGCCAAAAAATTATTGTGTGATCTTGCACAAGTTACTTAATCTTCTAATCCTCTGTTTCCTTATTCATAAATAAGGCATAATACTAACCTAATTTACATGGTGGGAGGGAAGAATTAAAGTGATAAGACTTGAAACATTCTTAGTATAGTGACTAGAACATGGAGAGTGCTTAGTAAATTTTAGCCATTGCTGTTATAAATAGTCCTCTCAACCAGGGCTGGGACTAGAATGAGGCAAATTGTGAGGCATCTAGGGCACACAATTTAAGGGGGTACTCACTCAGGGTTGTACAAATGCCAATCCTGCACCTGTAGAAGATTATCTCCTTAAGAGGGAGGGCCTCTTTTAGGCAAGCCTCACCCTAGTCCATGGCAGGATTTCAGGTGGGTGCTTTGTTTTGGTCCACTAAGGAATCTGGAGAACTCTGAGCATCTGTGATGTGCTTGGCACCTCCATGTAACAGATTAGAAGACTAAGGCACATAGAAATGAAAGTACCTTGTTTTGGGGCACACATTCACTAAGTGGGTAAACAGAAATGGGAACGAATGGCCTTTGACTGCCAGCTTCATGTATTTTTCAGTATATCACAGAGGCTCAGCTGTAAATCCCACATTTATAAACAAATGGATATTTTCTTACTGTTTATATGTAACAAAATTGAAGTGCATATGTTTATTTCTGGTATGTAGGTTCTAGTCCTTTCTCTTTTGTTCATTAGCTGTATTATCTCAGTCAAGTCATTTAACCTCTCTGGGCTCCATTTTGTCACCTGCAGAAATACTAGTAGATGAATTGGATGTCATTTTCAAGAACTCTAATTTTACACCCAATAATTTATTATTTCATTCTGTCCACTACTATTCACTTTTATATTTCTCTGCTTCCTTTCTCTCATTAAGTGGTAACAATGTGCAAAGATTCTCCTAAATATTTTGAGGACCAGATATTTCTAAAAGGATCTTCCAAAAATAAGAAAAATATGAAAAATGAGACTGAAAATCATATATTTTATATAAAAGAATATATATAGAGAGAGTAATATAGGTATATTTATTTGAAAATGTTCAAGAAATAGAAAATAGTTTTTGTTTTGACTTGGGATAATAGACAAAAAGTTAATAAATAAATCAAGCAAAACCTGAGTGTATTGGCTGTGACTATAAAATAATGACCCTATTGTTCTTTTGATGATCATACATTGGTTGTAAAGCCAATTGCCAAAGTCCTGATCAATGATAATCTCATTGCACAGGTGTGTGGCTTCATGAGAATAGAGATATACTTTGATGAGTAATCCTGGTCTGCATTTTAATTTCTGGTATTGATGATAAAGGACACAGGTACACATCATTACTTCATTATCACTTGAGTATAGAAAAGAGTCCTCCAGTTTAGAAGAGGAAGACACCATCCTGTATAATAAATAGGTAATATGCAAATTGACCATCACACCTCTGCACAGATTGCCACCCCCATGTGGTCACAAGATGGCCACACCCATATGGTCACAAGATGGCCACGCCCATATGGTCACAAGATGGCCACGCCCATATGGTCACAAGATGGCTGCCACAAGATGGCTGGTAGGGGAGGGCAGTTGGGGGCAAACAGGCCAGCAGGGGAGGGCAGTTGGGGCAATGAGGATGGCAGGGGAGGGAGGTTGAGGGTGATCAGGCCAGCAGGGGAGCAGTTAGTTGTCAATCAGGCCGGCAGGCAGGCAAGGGGTTAAGAGCCAGTAGTCCCAGATTGTGAGGGGGATGTCTGAGATTGGAGAGAGTGTGGGTTGAGCTAAGGGACACCCCTCCCCAGTGCATGAGTTTTGTGCACTGGTCCTCTAGTAGATAATATGGGAAGGTAGCTAGATGATGTCTTTGAAAACAAAGAACATACTTTGGTTTGATGGGCATGTGAGTGAATTCTGAATACAATGCTTAACTGAGTTCTATTTGTCAGTAAAATGATAACAAAATATTTTAATTCAGGAGCCTGTAAAAGTGCTCTCACATTCTTCTCCTGAAGCTGGAAGAGTACTCAGGATAATGAGTTCAAAGCCTATACCATTGGTAATAATCAGCAACAAGCTACCATACATTGATTCTCTATAATTACAGAGACTTGATTATAATATACACTAGAGGCCCAGTGCATGAAATTAATGCACAGGTAGGGTCCCTAGGCCTGGCCAGTGATCAGTGCCAATTGGGGCCTTCCTTCATTCCACACTGCCCCCTGATGGTCAGTGCATGTCATAGCAAGTGAGTGAACTCCTAGTCTCAGTCAAACTCCCGAGGAGACAATTTACATAGTAGGCTTTTATATATAGAGAGAGAGACTAGGGCCCCAGTGCATGAAATTCGTGCACTGTGGGAGGGGGTCCCTCAGCCCAGCCTGCCCCCTCTCACAAACTGGGAGCCCTCAGGGAATGTCCTACTGATGGCTTAGGCCCACTCTCCATAGGGAGCGGGTCTAAGCCACAGTCTGGCCTCCCCTTGTGGGAGGTGACCAGGCTAATCAGGGGAAGGTGCCAGCCCCATCACCCCACTGCTGCAGCTA
This sequence comes from Murina feae, assembly GCA_004026665.1. NCBI lineage: Eukaryota > Metazoa > Chordata > Mammalia > Chiroptera > Vespertilionidae > Murina > Murina feae. The sequence continues at coordinate 17,750 of PVJC01011291.1, forward strand.
TTGCCAGTCACCACAGTCACCAAGGTGTTTTCATCACCACAGACTTAAGTCCCTTCACCATAAAGAAATGACAACTTTCTTTAGGCATTTTCAAGATGTGTCTTTCATAGGATATGACATTTCTTTCTTTCTTTTTTTTAATCCTCATCTGAGGATATGCTTCCATTGATTTTTAGAAACTGGAAGAGAGAGGGAGAGACAGAGAGAAACATCAATGTGCAAGGGACACTTTGATTGGTTGCCTCCTGCATGAGCCCTGACTTGGGCCCCTGACCTGGGCCCCGGCCATGGAGGAATCTGCAACCTAGGTACATGCTCTTGATCAGAATCAAACCTGGACCCTGCAGTCAGCAGGCCAAGGCTCTATCCACTGAGCCAAACCAGCTAGTTCAGGATATGACATTTCTTTGCCCTTTCTGCAGCGGACCTTCATTTTTTTCCTTCAGGAGTGTGATGAAAAAACCCTAGATCACCTTCTTGGATTCTTATAACCCAAGTTAACAAGCAGCGTACAGGGAGCTTAGCCAATGTGCGGTCAGAAGAGGTGTTTACACTTAAACTGGTTTGGCTCAGTGGATAGAGCGTTGGCCTGCAGACTGAAGGGTCCCAGGTTTGATTCCTGTTAAGGGCATGTACGTTGGTTGGGAGCACATCTCCAGTGGGGAGTGTGCAGGAGGCAACTGATCAACGTTTCTCTCTCATCAATGTTTCTGACAGTCCATCCCTCTCCCCTCTTCTCTGTAAAAAATCAACAAAATATATTTTAAAAAGAGAAGAAAAAAGGTGTTTGCTCTGCAGTCCATGCACAGAAGATCCTCTGCATTGTGTCCAAGCTGGGCGGCCCAATGTTGGCTGTGCCTGCGGGCTGGGGGTCGTGGATCCCACAGACAAGGTGTATGGGTGGCCACTGGGGCACGCCCCCAAGCCCGGTGTGTGTGTGTTCGCTGTGTCCGTGGGCTGGGGGACATGGACCCGGGCTGCTTGGCGCTGATACACATGCAAGCGGCTGTGGGGCAGGAACCATTTGCTGTGTCTGCGGGCTGGGGGACATGGATCCCGCAGATATGGCGCATGGCGCCCCCCAGGGGCACACCCCCAAGCCCAGTGGCCTTACATTTGCTGTGTCCACCGGACTTGGGGGGGGGCGTGGACCTGGACTGGTTGGCGCAGGCACACACGCAAGCAGCCGCGGGGCAGGAACTTGCAGTAGAAGTTCCAGCCCCTTCGCCGCAGCAGCTTGTTCTTGGCACCTCATGGCTGCTTGTGCTTGGCACCCTTGACAGCTTGTCCCAGGACCCAGCCCACTTGATGTCCCTGGCCGCTTGTCCTGGGCCACTTGGCACCAGTGCCCGTAGACTACTCCTGCCTGGGGCGTTTTGGGACACCGGCCACTCAGGACTTATGCACCGGCCTAAAGGCTCAGAGTGGCCTGGGTCCCAGGACCCAGGACTCAGGCCACTAGGCACCCAAGTATGCAAATTAACCTGCCATCTTTGTTGGGTTAATTTGCATACTCATTCCTGATTGGCTGGTGGGCATCATGGAGGGACGGTCATGTTTCATCTTTCTCTTTTACTATATAGGATATCATTTTTCTCCTGTTATAATCTTGAATGAGAGGCAGGGCAGGGAAAATTCAGATAGGTCAGGTCATAAAGAGGTGAAGGAATTTACCTAATGTTGCCACAAGGTTACTAGATTAGGTCTGTTATTGGGACCCAGAATAGTCTTCTGACTTTAGTGGATGCACCAGAAGTCAAAATACTGGTACTGGCTTTGTCCCTATGAGTGCTTTGCCCTTCAAGGGCCAAACGAAAACAAAATCTCTTAGGTTAATATCAAGAAAGCAAATTTAAAAGACAGAAAAGCACAGGGAACATAAGAAGCACATGTATAATGTTATTTGTTTTTACTCCCTCCACCCCTTTAGAATTTCCTGTACCCTTGATAAGGGAACTTTAATTTTAATTGGAAAAATAGTTCTCTTTTCAGAGAAGACATGGGGCAAAAAGGACAACTGGGTTTCTAAATTGGATTGTCACCCTCCCAGGAGTGAAATAAGCCCAAAAATCTACTACTCTGTCCTGCCAAAAAGGGCTACGTAGAAATACTCTCTTACATCCAGATCATGATATCATGATTAGATCTCAATAAATATTGTCCAATTTAGTTGCATCAAACTGAGTAAGGTTTTCTGGGTCTTACTCAGCTATATCAAAGGGTAACCCTTCTTAAAAAGGTAACTACAAAGTTCCACAAACCCATGGATTAAAATCCCAACTTGGCAAAATGGGACAAGTAGACAGACACAAAGCAGAGGGAGGATCTAAGCTACTACCCTATATGGAGGAAATCTTATATAGAAATGCAACATAGTTCAGGCAAAAGTGTTGTTTCCTTTAAATAAGTATTTTCTGAATGAATTAATTAAAAAAAGAGGTACACATTTACGAGTCATCATCAGGAAATAAATAAAGAATACACACTCTAAATCCTTTGCTATCTATACAAAATTTTCAGTAGTACGTACATTGATATTATCACCACCTTCTGGTCAGATTTACTACTATATCTCTCAATATCTCTGGGAGTTGAATGTGTAAAAATTTGTAGAGGGAGGCGCCTCTGGTCTGATCCACCAAACAGGGTTTGTTGGAAGCTTGAATGACACAGGTAGGCTTTGCTTCAGAATCAGATGCTCTCTAGTTCTCTGAGCTCTTGGCAGGAAGTTCTACCCATGTCTCAGATGAAGAAAAAGCCAGTGTGTCTCTGAGGGACTGTGTATCTGTGGTGTGTGTGTGTGTGTGTGGTAAGCATGCATGTGCATATTTTGTATTTGGGAGTCGTATCTTTTAGATATCTTTGTTTTATGAAATAAATATAAATATACAGCTAGGCATATCTACTCTTCAGCCCAAACAAACAAAAAATAGGACAATATGTATATCTACATCTTACTTTTTTTCACTTATGAAATATTAGGAATTTTATTTTTATTTCTTTCATTATTATGTTTGGATTATCTTTTCATAAGTTTGTTGGGCACTTATCTTGTTTTTTATGAAAATTGCAAGTTATCTTTTACCTATCTCTTATTAGTCAAAAAGAATTATTTATATTGATGATGACCATATAATTTATTATTTTCTGAGAGTGAAAGGCACTTTTAAGAGTAAAAGGTACACTGTTAAATAATAGATGAAAATTGGGAGCATATTAAGCATTATGGTCACCTTCTGATATATCACAAGCATTAACTGAATGTTTGTCATATATGTGAACAATTTTATTCCTGTTTTGTAGTGTTTTATTTTTTGCAATATGTTTTAAATCATGTTGATTTTTATTATTAAAAAACAATATGGCTAATTATATATGTTTGAAGAATACACCAGGCTAGAATAATTGTCAGTCTACTGGGAGATTAGACAGAGAGAGCATTCAATGCCCATGAGATCACAGGATGCAATGGGAATAGCCTGGGTTTTATAATAATTATAGGCTTAGAGTTCCTAGTCTGTACTTATACAATACTAGTGGCCCAATGCATGAAATTCATGCACATTAAAAGGGAATTAATTAGAAGAAATATTTTTATATTGCTATTTGCCCTTTCTCTATAGTCAAGTGTCAGAGATGAAAGAAAATTAATAAAATGTATGTGAAAATCTCCTTCCTGTCAGAGTCCAGGGCACACCACAGTACCCAGAGTCAAATCCCCACCCACCTGTGCGTACCTCCAAATAGCGCAAGACCCAGACCTGGCCGACCCCACCCCCATCAAGCTCTGAAGAGTGGGAGGCGCAGCCTCAAGTCCCCCATAAAGCACTGCCGGGTGGTGGTGGGGGGAACCTCAGATACCCTAGCACAGCCTCAGGTCCTGCGACCCCAGCACAGGGCTGTGAGGGCATGACAACCATTTGTGTATTAGCTCTTTATTATATAGGATTGCTCACCTGAATCTATTGGCTTGAGATGGAGGAAGAAGATAGCAATCTCTATCTTGAATGTTTGTTTTCAGAATTAGAGTACATGTGATATGAAATTACTATGTTATAGAATGAGTTTGGTGAGTGTTCATTTTTATCTCCCAGATCACTTTCCTTGTATAAAAAGCCTAAGTGACTGTTACGACCAAACTGAAATGATCAGTTGACTAGTCACTATGACATGCACTGACCACCAGGGGGCAGATGCTTAACACAGGAGCTGCCTCCTGGTGGTCAATGTGTTTCCATAGCCAACCTCCCATGGCCAGCCGGCTGGCAGTGTCAGTGTCTGGTTTCTGTTCCTTCCATGCCTAGCTCAGCGACCATTGCCTCCTCTCCTGACCCCACTGGGGCCTTCAGGCCCCAGGCTGGGATGGGGAACTGGGGGTGGATGGTGGGGGACATGGCCCCTTTCTCAGGGGGGCCAAGGGCCGGCTCCCTTCTTGGGACCAGTAGCCAACCTCCTGTGCCCTTTCTCTCCCCATGGCTGACAGGCCCTGATCGGCCTGGCCCTGATCAGTCCTGAATACCAGCCAGGCCTAGGGACCCCAGCTGTGCACAGATTTGTGCACTGGGCCTCTAGTAGAAAATAAAGAAGTGGTTATTTCTTTAAGGTGGCAAAAATAATGATAATTCTGATTTTTCTTAAATAATTTGTACTTTCTTATAGTTAAATATTTTATATCCTGAGAAACCTTAATCAAGCCGTTCTGCCCTGAGGAATTTATCTTGCAACAAAACTTCTTTCAAGAATTTCCTATTTGAAGCAACGGTACAATCATGGTGATTGTTTACATATTTTTGGAATTTGTGTAAGGTTTTCCTAAGGAAGATGAGTTCCTAAGAGTGGAGATTTTCAACCAAAGTATATAGCATTGCCAAGTGCAGTTTTAAAATGTTTAATACCAACTTGCACTACCACCAACAATGCAGAAGAGTTCCTCTCCCTAATGATCACCCAATCTGTTAAAGAGGACCTTATGCGCTTTGACACAGCAATACCTCCTGCAGAAATTTTTCCTACAAAGGCTTACCTGTGAATGAGACAAAAGGATCAAGTGATGAGAGACTGGAAGATGACTAAAGTGAAACAGCTGATGTGATGGGCTATGCACTATAAGTTGGATGGGCAAGGAGAGCACAGACTGAAAGGGACTAATACACTGGGAAAAAGTAGAGGGGCCAGATAAGAATCCCATGATCCATGCCTCCCTCCAGGGAACCCAGGGAATTCTGGGCATATGTTCTGTGCCTGGCTGCAAAATGGTTTTCTCTCCCTTAGTCCTCACAATAGATTTGTAAAAGGGATTTTTTAATTACAGATTATTTTTCTTTTATTTTTTATTTGTATTACAGGTGGGCATTATATTCTTTTTTATTTTTAAAAGTTCTTTATTGTTTAAAGTATTACATATGTCTCCTTTTTCCCTCATTGATCTCTCTCAGAACATTCCCATCCCCCAGCACATGCCCTCACCCCGCTAGTGTCTGTGTCCATGGGTTATGCTTAATATGCATACAAGTCCTTTGGTTGATCTCTTACCCCACTCTCTCCCCTGCCTTCTTTCTGAGGTTTGACAGTTTGTTCAATGCTTCTCTGTCTCTGGATCTAGTTTTGTTCATCAGTTTATGTTGTTCATTATATTCCACAAAAGAGTGAGATCATGTGATATTTATCTTTCTCTGACTTCAGCCACCATTTTTAATCCTGTTTTACACCTTCTAAATGCAGGTTAGAGTGCTAAGAGCAGCCAGACACCACTTCTCCCTTCTTTATTTTATTTTGGAGAAGTAGGGGACAGTGTCTAAATTTACCTGCTATAGCTCTGACTTTTATACCCTTGGATATGACCTCTGAGAGGGTGAAGTGCTCACATCCAACCACTGCCTTTTTGCAGCACAGGGGTTACAGGATGGTGAGATCAAAAGGGGTCATGAATATAGGGAAATTCTGTGATCATTAAGGGCATGTGCCATTAAAGGCTTATGAGAAGCCATATAAGGTAAATGAAATCCATATTTAGGAAGATAAGCAGCAGTTGTGAACCAGGGCTGGTGGGGACACAGGCAGGGATCCTATGGTTAAGGGTATCTGATCAGTTAAGAGACAAGTTCTAGGATAAAGTGGGGGAATGAAGAGTAACACAGGAGTCAGAGTAATTCTGAGGAAAGGTACACATGTTAGTTGCAGATGAGAGATGGAAAAGGCTATCATCAAGGCAACTCCCCTTGGAGTTTCTGTAGCTTCTTCTGGGGATCCTTCTTTATAGAGGCTCCTAAGCCCTGATGGTGGAGAGGGTGGGGTCCACCACCCACCCCATCAGCAGCCTTTGTAAGAAGTGCTCCTCATTGGAGATGTCAATGGACTTGATGCTTGGTATTTGAAGGAAGGTAAGAGAAACCACATATAAGAACTACATTTCCAGGAGCTAATCCACATGACTCCCACAACCCTGTCCTCCCTGCCACTCTATTTCTAAAGCTGAGTGTGCCAGGGCCCAGGGCAATAAATAGAGCAGCTGACACTGTACCTTCCTGGCGGGGACTCCCTTTTGATACTTTCTGTCCCCAGTCCTCCCATATCAATCTTTACACCATTCCATAATCTACCTGCACCCTGGTACTGGCATTTACTGAGGACTCTGTCCTTTGCAGGCTGTGGAAACAAGGAGTGACAGGGCTTAGGGTGGCAGCCAATTCAGGATCATCTTGCTGTCAGAGTTCTCAAGCCAAAAGTCCACTAGGAACCCGTTATCAAGCAAAGTTGTGCTTCCCACCCCCGTTATAGTGAGGGAGAATGTACACCACGAAGGCCTATGAGGTGTCTCAGTAAAAGGACATTAGGAATAAAGTAATACAGAATTTGGGCTTGTGTTAGTTGCTTAAAGAGGGTTCAAGAAAATGGGAGGTTGATATGAATTGGGTGCTCTCAGAAAGCAGGAATAATTCCATGATTAAATGTCTTAATTTCTTCTGGAAAGAAAGAATACAGCAAGGCTAAAGCTGTAATAATTAAAGAAGCAACAGCCACTCTTGTGAGCTAGTAGAAGAGGCTGATCACTTTTTGTGGTTTGCACAGTGGTCTTATTTTTCATCTCATTTTATCAAAATATCACAGTTTATGGTCTTGGTGTTCTGTGACATGAATTATATTCAGCAAGAGAATATTAAAATCCAGCTGTCAGTACCAAGCTACTTCATGATGGATAATATTTGAGTGGAAGGCAAGGCCAACCTGAGAAACTGTGTGTTTTCAATGAGACAGACAGAGAATTCTGGCATAGACAAAATCATGTTTAGATGGAGCCAGCAAAAAGGGCCATACCAGTTTATAAATGAAAACCATACAGAACTTTGCTCATCTGAGTTGAGTTCATGGTGAACAACTTGGGCACCACTGTGATAGAAGGTAATGCAACCAGGGATCAAACCCAGATCTGTCACTCCTGTGCACACTCTCCTAACTGTTCAGAATTAGAACTATCCTCTGTTACAGATGGGGACAGTACAGGGGATGGGATTTAATTTACTTGCAGGTAGGTGTTATTTTTTGTGTAAGCAAGTGAGATAAGAGGCAGACTCTAGATTTCTGTAGCCAGTTAAAGCTGGACTGGAATGGAATAAGTGACATGTGGCTGTTTATACTCATACAATGCACTATAGCACACACCTGGAATTTCTATAGAAACATTTGCCATGAATCACACTTTCAACCACTTTCTTCTCATGCCCAGTGTACAACTCAACATACTAAACAATGAGTACATCATACTTTTTTTCAGTAGAAAGTCAATTTCCCTTCTTTTGAAGACCTTCACCTCTGCACTTCAAACTAACACCCTGTGCCCATAAAAAGTTTGCTTTGACGTTAATCACATTTGTTTTGAGAATGTAATAGGTGGTGTTTAAACCATGCCTTGGTACATCACCAAATTAGTCAGATTCAAGGTTTTGTTCCAGTTGATAATGAGTATGTGTGAAAGCAATTCAATTTTGTCCTCTATTTCTGTAGCCTGGAATTTGCATGACCTATAACAAAATTTTTTGATATGCAGACTTTATAATCTTTCAAATGAAAGTCTTTAATTTTGAGAAAGCTAGGAACCGTGTTTCTTCAATATGTCTGCCAGGTTTTGCCAGTGAAATTTTTTAATGGTTCATTTTCAAATATAAATGATACATAGCTTTCTTCTGGCCATACCACCTTGAACGTGCCCGATAGCCTCTTCTGTATTAAAAACAATATCCATGTGATATGGTTTAATATTGTAAAAATGAGTTGCCACAAATACAGTTAATTGAACTTAGATATTTAATAGGTTTCAAGTATCAGGAGGGGAACCCAAAATTTTAACCGGATTGTGGGGTAGGTAATCATTTGCATCCTTGAGTGTAATTTCCACACTAAACTGAGTGTGATTCCTACTAAGGTCAGAAACAAAGTCCATAACAGTATACCCAAGTGGAAAGAATAAGGACTTTGGAGTCAGAAAGACCTGGGTTTCAGTCTGGGCTCTGCCAAGGACGAATGGCAGGATAGGACAGTAACCTCTCTGAGCCTCAAGCTCACTAGGGATGGAGGAGAGGACCCTGCTTCGTAAGGTCAGGATCTGATTAAGTAAAAAAAGCATTGAAAGTCACACAGGTGCTTTGGCCTCGACCATGCTTGGGCTGTGAACCCAGTTTCCTCATCTGTAAAGAGGAAAACGCCATGCTGACCTTACAGTTATATTAAAGGCATTCAATGTCATTCTGTAGATTAAAAGATAAGTCGGTGTCATTTGATGCACACAGTTAGTGAGAATATAAAGAATGATAATATCCAACTAGTGGCTAATAGAGATTTTTGCTTGCTTATTTAATTTCTCCCCTCTTTTCCATATTCATTTAAATATTTTATTTACTTCTAAAAATATGTTTTTATTGATTTGAGAGAGAGGAGAAGGGAGAAGGAGAGAGATAGAAACATCTATTGCTGCTTTCTGCACTCCCCCCATTAGGGACCAAGCCCAGTTCCCTAGCATGAGCCCTGGCAGGGAATCCAACCAGCATGGGGGTGCATAGGACAAAGCTCAACCACCTGAGACACACCTGCCAGGGCCATTTAAATATTTTAGAATTATTATATTTAAAAGAGTATTCCACCAGGCATGTCCAGAAAACTGTGAAACTTAACAGCACAATAGTCAAAATATACAAATCTCTTCTGCCTCCTTTACTTTCACTAGTTACAAAAATTAATATATTTTCGAGCCCCAAACAAGTAATTATCTTGTATTTTCCTTTCCCTCAATCTATACTGTGGTGTTAATATATATACTTGATTGTATTTTCCAGGAATTTACTCTTATTGTTATTGCTAGTTAAATGTCCATTGGTACACGGTTCTATTGAAGATGGGTTCTCTGGTCCCTGCCCTGTCCTACATACATTAACTCATTTATTCCTATAACAAAGATGATTATCATTTCCATTCTGTAGAAAAGGAAACTGCCCTGGCCAGCTTGGCTCAGTGGACAGAGCATCAGCCTGCGGACTGAAGTGTCCCAGGTTCGATTCTGGCCAAGGGCACATGCCTGGATTGCGGGCTCAATCCCCAGTGGGGGGCATGCAGGAGGCAGCTGATCCATGATTCTCTCTCATCATTGATGTTTCTATCTCTCTCTCCTTCTCCCTTGCTCTCTGAAGCCAATGAAGAAATATATTTTAGAAGAGGAAACTGAGGCTGGAAAACAAAAAGTGTATTGTCTAGAGTCATACAATCACTGAAGAGAAAGAATGAGATGGTAGCCAATACCTTTCTGACTGCCAACCCCATATTCCCTCCAGTATATCACCAA
>PVJC01011291.1:27678-41980 GCA_004026665.1 Murina feae
TATATATATATATATATATATATATATATATATATATATATATATATATATTTGATTTTTTACAGAGAGGAAGGGAGAGGGATAGAAAGTTAGAAACATCAATGAGAGAGAAACATTGATCAGCTGCCTCCTGCATACTCTCCACTGGGGATGTGCCTGCAACCAAGGAACATGCCCTTGACCAGAATCGAACCTGGGACCCTTTAGTCTGCAGGCCGATGCTCTATCCACTGAGCCAAACCGGTTAGGACTCAGCTCAGTTTTTTAAAAAATATGTTTTTTATTTCTTTTTAGAGAAAAGAGGGAGAGAGAGAGAGAGAGAGAGAGAGAGAGAGAGAGAGAGAGAGAGAGAGATCAGAGAAACATTGCTTGGCTGGCCCCTGCATGCTCCCTACTGGGATGAGCCTGCTACCCAGGCATGTGCTCTGATAAGGAATTGAACTGGCCAGGTGTCTTGGCTCAGTTTTTAAAAAGTGTACCCTCTTTGTCCTTGCTTTACTTTCCTTATTTGTATAATGGGAACTATAGTTTCCATTGGTTAAGGTTAGGATTAAAGGGTTTAAAAGATGCTGGCATGATGTAAGATTCTAAAAGAGTTCATTTCTCACCCACACCCAGGTCTTCTTTTCCCACTATAAGGCATGTGCTTTTACAAAAGTACTTCAGTAACCCGAGGAATAAATCAATCACAACTTACCTCTCATCTGCATGACACAACTCACGGAGCCAACCCAGCAATAAGGCAACCAATCCTTGAGACTGGAAGCCCACAAGTCTTCCAAATGGGAGGCTTCTGAGTGTTCTGGGTCAACATCAGAACCCCTCCTCTGTCTCCTATTGGGCAGATGACTTTGTCTGCCTCAGTTGGGTTATATGTAAAATAAGACTAACAGAATTTTTCTCATTGGATCATGGTGAAGGGAGAATGAAACACAATAACAACATCATCAACAACAAACAGAATATATCTGGCATGAAACTCACCTGCAAAAAATACACTAGGCCTTAGCCTTCCTCCTTCCCTGTCCCATAAAAGGGATGCCTGATACCATAATTCTGGAACATGTCTGGAAAACTAACCATGAGAAGAAACATGAATCCATCATGTTATAAATGATAACCAGAGCCAGAGCCCTTTCTAAGTGGTACGTGACTTATTCAAGAGTGTTGGGAAAAGAAGAGGAAGTCTTTGGCTCTGATCATAAGTATGGGGTCCCAAAACTGCTCTGGTCTCTATTCTGAACCCAGAACTCTTATACTTGCTAAACTTCTCAGCCTACAGTCAGAGAAGGTACCAAATGCATGCCACTGACTATACTAGGGGCCTGGTACATGAAATTCGTGCACTGGGGGGGGGGGTTCCTCGGCCAGCCTGCCCTCTCTCACATATTGGGAGACCTCAGGGGGTGTGCTACTGATGGCTTAGGCCCACTCCTTGCTCCCCATGGGGAGCGGGCCTAAGCCGCAGTCTGGCCTCCCTTTGTGGGAGGCAACCAGGCTAATCAGGGGAAGCCACCGGCCCCATCACACCGCTGCTGCAGCCACTGCCAGTCACTGCAGCCACCAAGGTATTTTCAACAACACAGACTCCAGTCTCTTCACCATGAAAAAATGACAACTTTCTTTAGGCATTTTCAAGATGTGTCTTTCATAGGATATGACATTTTTTTTCTTTCTTTTTTTTATCCTCACCTGAGGATATGTTTCCATTGATTTTTAGAGAATGTGGAAGAGAAGGGAAAAACAGAGAGAAACATCAAAGTGAAAGGAACACTTCAATTGGTTGCCTCCTGCATATGCCCTCACCTGGGCCCCGGCCAGGGAGGAACCTGCAACCTAGGTACATGCCCTTAGTCAGAATTGAACCCAGACACTGCAGTCAGCAGGCCCAGGCATTATGCACTGAGCCAAACCAGCTAGGGCAGGATATGACATTTCTTAGCCCTCCAGCAGTGGACCTTCATTTTTTTTCTCCAGGAGTGTGGTGGAAAAACCCTATATCGCCTTTTTGGATTCTTATTACCCAAGTTACTAAGAATATTGCAGTGGCATACAGGGAGCTTAGCCAATGAGCGGTAAGAAAAGGTGTTTCCTCTGTAGTTCACTCATCACCAGCTCCATCCCTGCCCCTCTAATCCCAGCTCCACCCCTGCCCAGGCCTGTAACCTCTGGCTGAGGATGCAGGCCTGAGCAGAAGACCCCCAAGCCCCTCTGATCACCGGCTTTACAGAGCCCAGGCCTCTGTGATCTCTCGGCTCTGATCCTGCCCCCTGCCATCACTGGCTCTGCCCCTACCCCACTACAGCCTCTGGTCAAGGCTACAGGCCTGGGCAGGAGACCCCCATACCCTTGCATTGCCAGCTCTGCCCATGTCCAGACCCCTGCAATCACAGGCTCCACCCCTGCCCTTCAGATTACTGGCTCTGCCCCTGCCCAGGCCATGAGATCTCCAGCTCCACCCCTGACCCACTGAAGCCTCTGGCCAAGGCTGCAGGCCTGGGCAGGGGACCCGCAGACCCTTGCTTTGCCAACTCCACCAGTGCCCAGACCCCTGCAATCACAGGCTCTGCCCCTGCCCCTCCGATTGCTGACTCTGCAGAGCCCAAGCCCCTGCTATCTCCAGCCTTGCCCCTGCCCAGGCCTGAGGCCTCTGGCCCAGGCATTTATGCCTGGGTAGGGCACCCTCATACCCCTCTGATCACTGGCTCTACCCCTACCCCCTCTGATCACCAGCTCCACCCTTACCCATGCCTAAGGCCTCTGGTGAAGGCCTCTGGCCTGGGCAGGGAACCCCCAGCCCCCTATGATCGCCTGTTCCACCCCTCGGGCCCCCCGTCTCCCCCGCTACCTGCCTGGCTAACAGGCCTCATCACTTCAGTGGCGGGGCTGAGCTGGACTGGGCACTGCCATCTTGTGGCTATAGGTGCCACCATCTTGTGGCCATGGGAGTGGCCATCTTTGTGATTGAGTGATGCCTAATTTGCATATTACTCTTTTATTAGATAGGGATGACCTGGTACATGAAATTCATGCACATTAAAAGGAAATTAATTAGAGGAAATATTTTAATATTGCTATTTGCCCTTTCTCTATAATAGAAGTGTCAGAGATGAAATAAAATTAGTAAAATGTATATGAAAATCTTCCTACTGTCAGAGTCTGGGGTGTGCCACCGGAACCAGAGTTAAGTTCCTGCTCATCCACGTGCACCTTGAAATCGCACAAGACCCAGACTCAGCTGGCCTCACACCCATTAGGCTAGATCCAGACCCAGCCAGCCCCACCCCCGTCAAGCCCCATCATGTGAGGGGCACAGCCTGAGGTCCCCTGTCAAGCTCTGCCAGGTGGGTTTACAGCCTCAGGTCCCCTGGCCTGGTTCTGGGGCAGAGGTGCAGCCTGAGATCCCCCAGTCTGGCACTGGGGCAGGGGGTGTGGCCTGAGGTCCCCTGGCAAGCCCTGCCAGGTGGGGGACATAGCCTGATGTCCCCCATCAAGCTCTACCAGGCAGGGGATGTGGCCTGAGGTCCCGCATCAAGTTCCACCAAGCAGGGGGCACAGCCTCAGGTCTCCTGCCCCTGCCCAGAGCCACACAGCCTTAGGTCCCTGCTGATTGTTCATTAAGGCTCCTTATGGGAACTTGGCCTCCACTGTGGGCACAGCCATCTTGTGTTATGGAATCCCTGCCCACTACGTGGGCACAATCATTGTGACTGTTATGACATGATGGTCAATTTGCATATTTCCTCTTTATTAGATACTAGGCGCCCGGTGCACAAAAATTTGCGCACTCGGGGGAGGTTCCTCAGCCCAGCCTGTGCCCTCTCACAGTTTGGGACCCCTCTGGGGATGTCCACCTGCTGGCATGCCTGGCCAGCCTGGGTGAGGGGCCAAGGGCCATTTTCAGGCTGGCCACTTACCCTTCAGGTTTCAGTGGTTCCTGGCCAGCCTGGGTGAGGGCCTGATGACTGTTTGCAGTGAGGCTGGCAGGAAACTGGTATCTGGAATTTATTTAACTTCTAAAGTTGAAACTTTGTTGCTTTAACCAGAGCCCTGGTCGGGTTGACCCTGACAACCCAAGCTCCTAGCGCTTCCTTGAACCCAAAGCTGGAAGCAGGTCTTTGGGGTTTATTTATCTTCTATAATTGAAACTTTGTTGTGGAAATTTTGTTGCTACAGCTGGCCTAGTCAGACAGGAACCTTAGCTTCCTGCATCACCAGGGCAATCCTCCTGCTTGTTTCAGCTCCATGGCTGCCGGCTGCCATCTTGGCTGGGTTAATTTGCACACAGTTTCTCTGATTGGCTGGTGGGTGTGGCTTGGCTGGTGGGCGTGGCTTAGGTGTCTTGGAGTGATGGTTAATTTGCATATTACTCTTTTATTAGATTAGAAGATATGCACACACATATAGAAATACAATAATAAGAAAAAAAGAGTGGTTATTGCAGAATAAGAGCAATGATCATGATTTTTCTCTTATAACTATCTTCATTATACCCATTTTAAATTGGAGAACATTTCTCAAACATAATAGAAAATATGTTTGAAGATCATCTTATCATTTAAAAACTTAAAAAGCACAAAACCTCTAAACCTACAAGAACATTTCTGGGAAGTTATTCTGTTACTCTTGTCTTATTTCCATGTTTTTGATTGATAAATAATGTCACTATATACCTCCTAATGTGTGGTTTATTTAAGCAGTGGTAGGGCTATAAGGAGGATGGGGTTAAGGAATTGAGGAAACTGGCAAGAAAGTCACTGGAGCAATGGCTCGCCATGGCATTGAGGCTGCCTAGCAGAAGAGAAGGGTTGATATTCAGTGAGATCACAGGAGTTTAAAAAAAAGGGAGTTGCCCAATCTGGAGGTTAATGTTTGTATTTTTTAAATTTTTATTGGGGTGACATTAGTTAACATGAGCATTCAGGTTTAATGTGTGAATTACTAATTTACAAAATCTGTATATAGGACCATGTGCCCACCACCAAAAGTCAAATCTCCTGTCACCTCATATTAGGATCCCTTTATCCCCCCACCCCCTCCCTCTGGCAACCACCACACTGCTGTTTGTGTACATAAGTTTCAGTTTTATGTTGCAAATATGAGTTAAATCATATAGTTCTTAGCTTTCTCTTTTTGACTCATTTCTTTACATAATGTTCTCAAGGTCCATCCATGTTGTTGTAAATGATGCTATTTCAGCCTTTCTTATGGCCATGTAGTACTCCATTGTGTATATATACCACATCTTCTTTATCCAGTCCTCTATTGTAGGGCACTTTTGCTGCTTCCAACTCTTGGCCACTGTGAATAATGCTGCAATGAACATAGGGGTGCACATATATTTGCATATAAATGATTTTGAGTTTTTTGGGTATACAGCCAGGAGTGGGTTGTTGGGTCATATGGTAGCTCTATTTTTAACTTTTTGAGGAATAACCAGACAGCTTTCCATAGTGGTTGTACCAGTCTATATTCCCACCAACAGTGAATGAGGGTTCCCTTTTTCCACAGCCTCCCGAATAGTTGTTGTTGCTTGTCTTGTTGATAATGGCCACTCTAACTGATGTAAGATGGTATCTCATTGGAGTTTTAATTTGCATTTCCCTGATAGCCAGTGAGGTTGAACATCTTTTCATATATCTATTGGCTGTTTTTATGTCTTCTTGGGAGAGGTGTATTTTCAGGTCCTCTGCCCATTTTTTGATTGGATTGTTTATTTGTTTGGTGTTGAGTTTTATGAGTTCCGTATGTTTTTTAGAAATTAAACCTTTGTTAGAGCTACTGTTTGAAAATATCATCTCCCATCTGGTTGGCTGCCTGTTTGTTTTGTTGTATATTTCTTTTGCTGTGCAGAAGCTCTTCAGTTTGGTATAGTCACACTCCTTTATTTTTGCCTTTACCTTCCTCGCCTTTGGGGTCAAATCCATAATATGTTCTCTACCATCTAGGTCCATAAGTTTGGTACCTATATTTCTTCTATATGACTTATAGTTTTTGGTCTTATGTTTAAGTCTTTGACCCATTTTGAATTAATTTTTGTACATGGGGACAAACTGCAATCCAGTTTCATTTGTTTGCATGTGGCTTTCCAGTTTTCCCAGCACTATTTATTGAAGAGACTATCTTTACTCCAATGTGCATTTCTGGCTCTTTTGTCAAAAATTGCCTGTCCATATACATATGGTTTTATAGTTGGGCTCTCTATTCTGTTCCATTGACCTGTGTATCTGTTTCTCTGCCAATACCATGCTGTTTTGATTGTCATAGTTTGGGAGAGTATTTTAAAGTCTGGTAGCGTAATACCTCCAACATTGTTCTTTTTTTTCAGGAATGTTTTGGCTATTCTGGGTCTTTAGTGTTTTCATACAAATCTGATGATTTCTCATTCTATTTCTTTAAAAAATGACATTGGGATTTTGATGAGGATTCCATTAAATCTGTATATTTCTTTGGGTAAATGGCCATTTAAACTATGTTGATTCTTTCAATCCATGAACATGGGATATTTTTCTATTTTGTTGTGTCTTTTTCAATTTTTTTTTTTAGTAAAGTTTTGTAATTTTCAGCATACAGACCTTTCTCATTCTTTGTTAAGTTTATTCCTATGTATTTTTTTCTTTTGGTTGTGATTGCAAAATGAATTGTTTTCTCCATTTCATTTTTGAACTTTTGTTGTTGGAAGGCAATTGATTTTTGCACATTGATTTTGTATCCTGCAACCTGACTATATTTGTTTATTGTCTCAAGTAGTTTTTTGGTAGAGTCTTTAGGGTTTTCTATATACAGCATTATGTCATCTGCAAAAAGTGACAGTTTGACTTTTTCCTTCCCTATTTGGATGCCTTTTATTTCTTTCTCTTGCCTTATTGCTCTGGCTAGTGCTTCCAGTACTATGCTGAATAAGAATGGTGAGAGTGGATATCCTTGCCTTGTTCCTGATCTTAGGGGAAAAGCTTTCAGTTTTTCACCATTGAGTATGATATTGAATGAAGGTTTATCATAAATGGCCTTTATTAAGTTGAGGTACTTTCCTTCTATTCCTATTTTATTGAGTGTTTTAATTATAAATGGATATTGTATCTTATCAAAGGCATTTTCTGCATCTTTTGACAAGATCATATGATTATTATCCTTTCTTTTGTTAATGTGGTCTATTATGTTGATTGATTTGTGAATGTGGAATCATTCTTGTGCCCCTGAAATGAATCCCACTTGATCATGATGTATTATTTTGTGGATGTACTGTTATATTTGATTAGCTAGTATTTTGGTTAGAATTTTTGAATCTGTATTCATCAGGGATATTGGTCTATAGTTTTCTTTTTTGTGTGTTATCTTTGCCAGATTTTGGTATTAGGGTTATATTGGCCTCACAGAATGTGTAAGGAAGAATTGCCTCTGGCCTTAATTCTTCCTTGAATGTTTGGTAGAATTCACTGGTGAAGCCATCCGGTCCTGGATTTTTGTTTTTTGGGAAGTTTTTGATGGTTGTTTCAATTTCCTCACTGCTGTTCAGTCTATTTAGATTTTCCAATTCTTCATGATTTAGTCTAGGAAGGTTATAAATTTTTAGGAGCTTATCCATTTATTCTAGGTTATTGAATTTGGTGGCATAAAGGCTTCCATAATATTCTAGTATGATCCTTTGTATATCTGTAGTGCTTTCTCCTCTCGCATTTCTGATTTTGTTTATATGGGTCTTTCCCCTTTTTTCCTTAGTGAGTTTAGCCAGGGGTTAGTCAATTTTATTAATCTTTTCAAAGAACCTTCAAAAAACCAGCTCTTTGTTTTATTGATTTTTGGTATAGTCTTTTTTATTCTCTATTGCACTTAATTCTGCTCTGATTTATATTATTTCCTTTCTTCTGCTAACTTTGGGTTGCTTTTTTTTCTTTCTCTAGTGTTTTAAGGGTTGATGTTAGGGTGTTTACTTGAAATTTCTCTTCTTTCTTGAGCTAGGCTTGTAGTGATATAAACTTCCTTCTTGTTACAGCTTTCACTGCATCCCAGAGGTTTTGATATGTTGTGTTATCTATCTTTTGATCTCATCTTTTATTTCCTCTTTGATCCAGTCATTTTTTAGTAGTATGTTGTTTATTCTCCACGTATTTGTACTTGTGGGTTTTTTTCCTCCTTTTTGCAGTTGATTTCTAATTTTATGGCATCATGGACACAAAAATATACTTGGAATAATTTCAATCTTCTTGAATTTGTTATGCTTGTTCTGTGACCCAGCATATGATCTATCCTTGAGAATGTTCCATGTGCACTGGAGAAGAATGTATAGTCTGATGTTCTGGGATGAAATGTTCTGTAAATGTCGATTATATCCATTTGGTCTAGTGTTTCATTTAAGGCCAATATTTCTTTATTGATTTTTTTGTTTGATTGATCTGTCTAGAGCTGTCCATGTAGTATTAAGGACTCCAACTATAATTGTGTTTTGACCTGTTTCTCCCTTTAGTTCTGTGAGTAGCTGTTTAATATATTTCAGTGCTCCCTGGTTGGGTGCATATATGTTAATAAGTGTTATGTTTTCTTGATGTAGTTTCCCTTTATCATTATAAAGTGTCCAAGCTTGTCTCTGGTTATCTTTGTTATTTTGAGATCTATTTTGTCAGATATATGTATGGCTATACCTGCTTTTTTGTGGATGTTATTTGCTTGGAGAATCATTTTCTATCTTTTTACTTTGAATCTACCTTTGTCTCTGCTCTTTAGATGTGTTTCTTGTAGGCAGCATATGGTTGGGTTTTGTTTTTTGATCCAATCTGCTACTCTATGCCTCTTTACTGGTGAATTTAGGCTATTTACATTTAGAGTGATTATCGATGTATGAGGATTTCCTATAGCCATTTTATCTTTGTTTTCTGATAACTCTGTGCCTCCATTGGTTCTTTTCCTTTATGCTTCTATCTGTTGTTTTGTTTGGTGGTATTTTATACATCTTTCCTCTGTTTCCTCTTTTTTTTTTAACTATATGTCTTGTTTGGGGAATTTCTGTGTGTGCCTGTCATTAGTTTTATAAAAAGTGAAGTTGCATATATACAATAGGTTTTTTTTTCCATTTTGAGTGCATCTGATCTTCTTCTTCTTTTGCCTGTTCATACATGTTCCCTCTTCTCCTTGTATTTTTTTTATTTTCACAAATTATCCCTTTTTATGCTGTGAGTTTTTGCCAATCCTACTGGTAGTGTTATGACCTTATATTCTTTGTTTCAAGTAAGTAACTCCCTTGAGTATTTCCTGCGGTGGAGATTTTCTAGTGACAAAATCCTTCAGCTTCTGTTTGTCTGGAAATGTTCTTATTTCTCCTTCATATTTAAAGGATAATTTTGCTGTATATAATATGCATGATTTGTAATTTCTCTCTTTTAGACATCTGAATATTTGGTTCCACTCTATTCTGGCTTTGTAGAGTTTCTGCTGAGAAGTCGGGTGAAATTCTGATGGGTTTTTCTTTGTAGGTCACTTCCTTCTTTTACCTGGATGCTTTGAGGATTTTTTTCTTTGTCACTAATTTTTTCCTTTCTTTATTGGTTAAAGTATTACATATGTGTCCTTCCCACCCCACCCCCATTCATGCCCTCACCCTCTTGGTGTCTGTGTCCATTGGTTATGCTTATATGCATTCATACAAGTCCTTTGGTTGATCTCTCCCCTGTACCTTCACCCTTCCCTACCTTCCCTCTTTGACAGCTTCATTACCAAGTGCCTTGGAGAGGGCCTCTTTGGATTGAGGTAACTAGGTATTCTGTTTGCTTCTTGGATTCAAAGATCTAGTTCTTTCCATAAACTTTGGAAGTTCTCATCCATTATTTGTTTTAATAGTCTCTACATTCCATACTCTCTTCCTCCTCCACTATGCCTATAATTTTGATTTTTTTATGTAATCAGAGGTCTTATAGGGCTATTTCATATTTCTTTATTCTCAGGTCTTTCTCTTCTTTCTTATGCATCATTTCTTGATTCCTATCTTCAATATCACTAGTTCTTTCTTCTAAGTGATTGATTCTGTTTTCTATGCTCATTAGCTCACTCTTAATTTCTTTAATTGCCTGCTTCATTTCTAAGAATTTTGCAATATTCTTTTTTTAAAATTCAATTTCTTTGGAGAAATACTCATTTTGTTCATTGATTTTTTTTCTAAGTGAACTGAATTACTTGTGAGTATTTTGTCGCATCTCTGAGTATTTTCAGAACCGCAATCTAGAAATCTCTGTTATCCAACTCGTATAATTCCATGAGTTCCAGCCTGTTTTCTGGGGATTTTTCATTTTCTTTCTTGTCATCATTGTTGTTTATAGGTAGAGCACAGGAGGTTTATCTCGGTGCAGTGGCTGATGCAATGCTGTGAGCACACTCCAGCAGTTCAGATCTTTCTGACAAACCAGGAAGATGGCATCACCCGCCTGAGCCCCTTCTAGAGACACATACACAGTACCCCGACCTTTACACTCATTGGCTCCCTAAGAAGACGTTCCATGATTGGCCACCTCTGCTATATATACTGCTGTACTTCCTCAATAAAATTAGACCTGCGTCACAGAACCTGGTCTCCAGAGTCGTGCATGCAAGCATCCTAACACTAGGGGCTCCGTAGTCCTCACTCCTGGGAGACCTCCTGCTTCAGTTGTTTAAAGTGTTTACTGTTGTTTTCCCATTTATCTCTGAAGAGGTCTTTCTACTTTGTTCAGTAGATGGCGCTGAATTGTAAGATTCCCCCTCCCCCATCCCCCCACTCCCCACTCCCCTGTGGCCTCACAGTTTTGAGCCTCTGACGCTTCTGTAGGTCTGTACAGTCTCTGCTGCTTGAGGGTGAGGTTTGTTTTTCCTTCACAGTAATGGTGACCTCTGACCTCCAAAGGTCCAGCCCAAGCACCCCTCCTACTGGAGTTCAGTCACAGAGGGAAACTGTTTCTACTGCAACAGCTCTTGGCCTACAGATAATACACTCCTGAAGCCAACTCCAAGTGCAACCAGAAGCAAGATTTGGGAATCTAATCAGTGGCAGGGTTTTGAGATCTACTTTCTTTGCCTGAAAGCTGGCAGCCAGGCCCAGCCATAGGGAGCAACTCTGTAGGGAGGGTGTCTACTGATTCGCAGCTCATACGTGCAATTCAGATCCCATTCACAACAGGCCCTCCACCCCCACGGTTCAGACACTCACTGTTTGTGTGCATGGCCACACAATGCAGCCACTCCAGTGACTACTCCAACAGCCAGCCACTTGCCGGGTTAGCTCTCTGTTTGACCCGATCCGCTGAGGAAAGTGCCCCTAACTGCTGCTGTCAGTTCCCAACTGTGCTGCAGACACAGTGCTGTGCCTAAGCCGTGTTCAGATTCCCTCCCTTCTCTCACCTCCCCACTTATTCCAAGGAGCCCACCTTAGTTGTTCCAGTGTGCAGGTCTCTCAGGCGTGCATTTGTGTTGAGCAGGGACTTCTTTGGTGAATCATAGGTGACTGTTTTGCTGAAATGTTAGGGCGAGAGGATGGATGCACCCTTACACTGATGTCACTTGGAGGTTAATAAGATCAGCAAGAGCATTGATGCCAGTATGAAATGAGGAGCCAAATTCATACTGGCATTAATTTTCCCTGGAATTTTCCTTCTTGAAGGAACTTCGGTTGTTTTTTTCTGTGGTTAATCACTGTGTTGAGAAAGGCAGTTAGGACCACTGAAAGCTGCAGTGTAGGGAAGAAGCAGAGGAATCAAGAAATAGGACACATGGAGGGAACCCCCATTGGCAGGCACTATGGCTGCTGCCCTTTCTGTGTTATCAGTTTTATCCTCTATAATTCAAGCATGTCAAACTTGCGGTCGGCCGAAAGTTCAACATGCTTGCTCTACATTCTTGTGATATGGAGAATTGTGAGCTCTATTTCCTACGTGAGGAGACTGGGGCACAAATTAGTGAATTATTTTATCTGGCATTACACAGCCACTAAGTGGATAAACAGAGAAGAGAACCAAAGCCTTTCTGATTTCTAGTTCTATGTTCCTTCCAGGATGCCATGGAGCCTCAACTATTAAATCCCATAGTTATAAATAAAGTGATGTAAGTATACTTACTAACTGTGCAGAGTAATGGATACATTTTATTTCTGAATAATCAGGTACCAGACTTTTGTTTCCAATTCTTGAACTACATCATCTTGAATAGTTCATTGGATCTCATTCCCCAGTTAAAATACATATAACAGTACTGGATTTGGGGTGGATCTTCAAGTTCTCTTTGACTCTTTTACATCACCTTTATGTTTCACTGTCTACTCTTTTCAGTAATTATGTAACAATGAGTAGATAATCACTCAAGAACATCACCTGTGGACATTTTCTAAATCAAATCTTACCTGAAGAAAGAATGTGAGATGAGAGGTCTGGTTGAAGTGAGTTTCTAAGACCTGTATCCACTCCCCAGCAGACACACACACACACACACACACACACACACACACACACACATCCTAGTGAGGGTGTCAAGTGTAAAGAGGAGGGGAAAGGACCTGGATGTGTGAAATGTGTGACAACCAAGTCCGTCCCTCAGGAAAGTCAGCTATCCTGAATAGTCATAGTGTATCTCCACCTTTACGAAGCATGAAGTCCATTTATCTTTCCTGTCTGTCCAGCTGTTTTTGTGTGTCTTTAGAGGGGGCATAAAGTAAGTACCAGTGTGGTAGTGACACGTACTTTAGTTTCAGCAAGCACACAGAGCAGAGTCATCCTGCCCTGTGTATTTTTAAAATTTAATTGCACACAGTTGATTGCCATTTCTTCTTTGAATGGTCTCTTTTTATTCATTGCCAATTCATTTACTTTCATGTACTTTCCTCTCCCACTATTTTACTGCCTGGCTGGATGTTACACACAATTTTCCACTGAGCTGGATACAGAAGAAACAGAACATTCATTTAACAAATATTTGTTGAGTGGGCTTACGTTGTGCCAGGCATTGTTCACAATCAGGGGTATCAGCAGTGAAGAAACCAGAAACAAATCCTTGACATCCTAAAACTTACATTCTGGCAGATAATAATTTTAAATGTTGCAAGATTACTTACAGTGCTCAAAACATAATTCATTACAGCCATTGTGGATGCAGTAGATACAATGGTAAACAAAACAGGCAAAAATCTCTGGCCTGTTTGAGTTACACTGGGAGTGAATCTGGAAACTTGAACATGGTAGATACAAATACTCCTTGAATGGAAAGTTCAATGATTAAAACTATGGCTTACATGTTAATTTTAAAAATTTATATTTTTGTAACACTTTATTGAAATGATTCACATATCATAGTTTACTCATTTAAAGTGTACAATTCAGCGACTTTTATAATATTTAAAAATATATGCAACAACCACCACAGTCAATTTTAAAGCATTTTCAATATCATAAAGAGAAACCCTATATCCTTTAGCTATCACTCTCCTACAGCTCTATCTTCCCACAGACCTAAGCAAGTACTAATCTACTTTCTGTCTTGATGGCTGTGTTTATTCTGTATATGTCATATAAATGAAATCATACAATATATGAACTTTTGCATCTGGCTTCTTTCAGTTAGATAATGTTTTCAAGGTTCATCCATGTTGTATCATGTATCAGTAATTTTTATGGCTATATAATATTTTTATGTATAAATATATCACATTTCATTTGTTCATTCCTTGATGGGCATTGGGGTTATTTCCACTTTTTGGCTATTATAAATAATGTTCCCCAAAACATTCATGTATAAGTTTTTATTGAACACCTGTTTTAAATTATCCTGTATATATAACTAAGAATGGAAATCCAAGTTGTGTGTTCATTTTTAAAAAATATGTTTGTATTGAGAGAAAGGGAGAGGGAGAGAGATAGAAACATCAATGATGAGCTCTAGCCAGTCTGGCTCATGGATAGAGCATTGGCCTGCGGATACTGGTCAAGAACAAATCCCTTGGTGTTAGGCTCTTCCTTGGCCCAGGCTCTGATTGGGGCACCTGCAGGGGGCAACCAATCAATGTGTTTTCCCCACATTGATGTTTCTCTGTCTTTCCCTCTCTCTTCCACTCTCTCTAAAAGATCAACAGAAAAATATCCTCAGGTGAGGAAAAGGAAGCAAGAAAGCAAGAAAGCAAGAAAGCAAGAAAGCAAGAAAGCAAGAAAGCAAGAAAGAAAGAAAGAAAGAAAGAAAGAAAGAAAGAAGGAAGGAAGGAAGGAAGGAAGTTAGGAAGGAACCCAGTATTATTTTTAAGATACCAGTGGAGGAATAAACAATTGTTTAATGTTCTAAACTGTGAGATTAAGCCCCTAGG
>PVJC01011292.1:0-41893 GCA_004026665.1 Murina feae
CTGAAGTCGATGAAAGTGTTTCTTCGTGAACATTCTTTGGTTAGAGTTGGAGGATTCTGATATTCTGTACAAAAATGACTTTCTGTCCAATGTTGCCCTCGACAGTCCACAAATGAGCGTCTGCCTGAGGGATGAAGGCTTGTAAAACTTGACATGACCTCATGAAAAGAACTGCTGGCAGCTCTGATTTCAGCCCCAAGCCCTACCCTGGGCTCTTGCTTTGCTAAGAGTTACTGCGGAAGGTGGATGGTACTTCGGTGTGGCAGGAGGCTGGAGAGGTTTCCTCCTGTCTCTCCCTCCCGCTTCCTGTGTGGTCGGTCGTGTCTCCGTGGAGAGAACTAGCCTGATTCTTAGCTGGGAAGCCAGAGTTGCAGATTCAGTCACCACAATGAGGTCCACATTTCACTGCCACTCTGTCCTCTCATCACTGGTGTCCTCTGTGCCATGGTGTCAGCCTGCAGTGCTTTCTCTCCGCCGATGGATGACGAACTACTTACCTTCAAGTCCCAGCTTAAGTGTCATCTTTTCTCTTCTCTTCCTGACCCGCTTCTGGCGTAATTACTCTTTTATCTGAGTCTCCTTAGCACTTTACAAAAGCTCTATTACAGCACTTACCAGACTGTATTATTATTATTATTATTATTATTATTATTATTATTATTTTAATGTTTCTCTTCATCCTGTTCATCTGAGTGCCTCAAGGACAGGGACCTTTTTTCTTATTAATCTTCGGATTCTCATCACCTGGGACCATGTCTGAGCCCTGGTTAGTACTCAGTAAGCGTCTTATAAATTGCTTGGCCTCATCTCTGTTATAAAACATGTATCTTTATGACCTTTTTTGCCTTTCAGTAACATCATAAAGCCCATTTTTTGAAACAAAAGGGAAAACATTAAGTTAGAGTTATACTGTATACTTCAACCTAATGACACACAAAAAAGGAAGATGCTGCTCTTGCCTCACTTTTGTCACCATTGCTTGATCTATACAGTTCACGATCTTACAAAGACTGGCTTAGCCATGAGGTTGACTGCTAAGATGGGGGAATGGTCTTTAGAGTTCATGCACAGGCTTCTCAGTGACAAATAGGTTTGAGTCATGGGTCCTGGCTAGACCTCTGGGAACCCAAGTTCTGCTTTGAATTCCAAGTTATTTTACCTAATGATTTTCACAGGTCTTCCTCTATCTTATGCCTGAGGACTGCTGTTTGCTTCAGGCTAGCATTAACCCAGTACCAGGCCAGTCAGCTTTGCTTTTGTAAGAGATTTTGGTAAAGGGACCCAACACTCTGCACATGATGATGAAGCTCTGTCCGAGATTTTTGCGGCAGGCTTGGTGTGTTGGTGCTTTCTGGGACATGCTCCTCTTGCCAGGATTCACGGGCAAAAGGGACTTACCAATTAGCGACATAAATAATGTAATATCATCTGTATCTTTTCCTTGTTTCATTTTCTAGTTTCCTTTGCTCTCAGACCTTCCTGAACTTCCCTCTGCTCTGTGGTCTTTCATTCTTTTTTAAAAATATTGTTTTAATTGATTTCAGAGAGGAAGGGAGAGGCAGAGAGAGACAGAAACATCAATGATGTGCCTCCTGCACGCCCCACACTGGGGACCAAGCCCACAACCCAGGCATATGCCCAACCAGGAATTGAACTGTGACCTCTGGGTTCTTAGGTCGATGCTCAACCACTGAGCCATGCTGGCATAAGATAGAGGAAGACCTGTGAAAATCATTAGGTAAAATAACTTGGAATTCAAAGCAGAACTTGAGTTCCCAGAGGTCTAGCCTGGACCCATGACTCAAACCTATTTGTCACTGAGAAGCCTGTGCATGAACTCTAAAGACCATGCCCCCATCTTAGCGGTCACCGTCATGGCTAAGCCAGTCTTTGTAAGATTGTGAACTGTATAGATCAAGCAATGGTGACAAAAGTGAGGCAAGAGCAGCATCTTCCTTTTTTGTGTGTCATTAGGTTGAAGTATACAGTATAACTCTAACTTAATGTTTTCCTTTTTGTTTCAAAAAATGGGCTTTATGATGTTACTGAAAGGCAAAAAAGGTCATAAAGATACATGCTGGTCTTGCATTCTTTTTTTTTTTTTTTAAATATATTTTATTGATTTTTTACAGAGAGGAAGGGAGAGGGATAGAGAGTTAGAAACATGAATGATAGAGAAACATCAATCAGCTGCCTCCTGCACACCTCCTGCTGGGAATGTGCCCACAACCAATGTACATGCCCTTGACTGGAATCGAACCTGGGACCTTTCAGTCCGCAGGCCGATGCTGATGCTCTATCCACTGAACCAAACCGATTAGGGCTGGTCTTGCATTCTTAATGCTTAAATTCCTACCTCAGGCGAAACAAAATGTTTGCTAGAAGTTTTCAGAATTCCGTTGTTAGGTGGTTTCTATTTTGTTAGGTGTTTTCATTCAGACTGTGCCCTTGTGATTGGCTCTGTCCGAATCAAGCTTTCTGATTGCTGCTGGTCCTGCTTGCCTTTAGTCAGAGCCTGCCTCCCTTACCTCTTCCTTGGTGGTTAGGAGTTCAGTGGCATCTGTGTTTGCTTTGCAAAAGAAGGAAGAATTTGATAAGCATGGTTATTCTTAAAAGAGTGATACGGCAACATTATGCGTATTTTTTTAGAGGGGGGAAATTACCCATAATCCTACCGCTATAACAGTTCTTTTAACATTTGCTTTTTATCCTCCAATCTTTGTTCACAGGCACATATGTGAACTAGTTGCACTCACGCCATTTATTCAGTTTGGAAATCAGTGAGACATAGTTTTCAGAACACATTCCCTAAAAGTTACTTTCTCATTGCAATTCTTTGTGACATTTGTTATATTTCTGACATCACAGACAAAAGAATGCATTTGGACTTCGTGTTTGAGGAGTTTCGTGGTTGTAATGCTTCTTATTGGCTAACAAGCCTTGTGGCTGGGCCTTTTCCTTGTGAAATCTCCACCCTGGATCAGGGCTCTGGAGCATTCGTGAGCCCGATGGTATGAGATGAGGGCATATGACTGCACGTGCCGGACAACTCAGCAGGAGTGGGTGGCGCCGCTTCTGCTTACTGCCTGGCACCATTGGGGTCCTGCTCCAACGGGGGATGTGGGACCAGAACTCTGTGGGGCCGAGCTGTTTGAAACGGTAGCTAGTAGCCATGTATGCCTATGAGCACTTGAAATGTGGCTAGTCCCAATGGGAATGTTCTGTCCATATAAAATGCATACCAGATTTTGAAGACTTGGGATAAAGATGTAAAATAGCTCAGTAATTGTCCACAGTGATCACATGATGAAATGGATAATATTTTGATATAATGGACTCAATGAAATATATTGTTAAAATTAATCTCACCTATTTTTTTTTTTTTACCTTTTTTAAAGTGGCTACTCGCAGATTTAAAATTACATGTGAGTCTGGCATTCTGTTTCTATTGGACAGTGTTGAGCTAGGGCCTACTATTTCAAAATGCAGGCTCTGAAACCAATTTATTAGTAGATTTTGAAACCAACTCAGTAGGTCAAAAGTCAGCGTTTCAAAATTGGAATGGAAGGGACTAGAAAATATCAGAATCGCATTTTTGTGACTCTTTCTTGTTCTAAATATGTGCACGTGAGTACGGAATTACGTGTGAAATGTGTCTTTTCTTTTTACCTCGAATCACGGTTACAGAGTTTGACAATCACTGTTTGAGAGTGGTTTGGCTTCATCTAATGCAGGGTGGGGAACATCCGGCCCCACGAAATCATTTGGTCTGGCCCTGCCAAGGCATTAGGGGTGAGCTAATTCAATGTTTGACCAAATATAACAAGATAATTTTTAAGTTGGTAATTTGTATGGCCCTTGAATGATGTTATAAAGATCCAAATGGCCCTTGGCAGACAAAAGGTTCCCCACCCCTAACCTAACGCATTCCAGGAGGCCTGGTCTGTCCCGTAAGGGGGCACGTTGGTACCAGGAACACCATATAGATTTTAGGTCTGGTTGGTGGAAGCTCTTCACCTAAAACAGACCCTGCATGACAGGGAACCGGAGCATCGGTGCTCATCCTCAAAGCAGTGGCTACTCAGGAGACCCCCGAGTGAAGGGTAGCTAAGGACGGCTGCAGTTGTGTTGTGTGCTCAAAACTAACGTGCCCCTTGAGCCCCGCGGAGACTTTTTCTGATTAACTGTGTCTTGAAGACTTCCTCAGAATTACCTCTTGGGTGGTGGTACTTCCTAAGAAGCAGAGTGGTCTCTTGATGACCTGGGAGCCAACCTGGGTTGGACAAGGGTTCTCTTTGACCCTCAGACTCTCTACCCACCATGCCCTGTTGAAATCAGAAGAGGCTGCTGTCTAATCTAGGATCACATCAGTCCTCTTCCCTCCTGACAGAGGACATGTCCTCTCAGTGCGCGAGATGGAGAGGCAGTCACTGGGCTCATGCCGTTGGCTGGGTTCTAAATAAAGGACACTTAAAGCCACGCAGAGGAGGCGGAAAGGGTTTGAAAAATGAAGTTTATGGGGTTGTATGGGCCGTGTATTTATTCTGACAGTTGTAAAAATTCTTTTGAGCTGACCCATTTTTCCTTTCTTAATTAAAAAAAAAAAAATCTGGCAGGCAAGAGTCAGAAATGTAAAACATGTGACCAGTGCTTCAGCTTTTCCTGCTGGAGCCAGATTCTTTCAAATTATACCTTGGGCGGCTTGATGTTTCAAACAACAGTCGCCCACAAAAGCCACCAAGCATTTGTTTCTGAAACTTGTAGACTTCGATGGCATTCATTGTTAGGAAAGGGCCCCAAAGCACACTACTTAGCAGTTATTGAACCGAAATCTTCTTTGGAGATTTGGCCCTGGTGAATTAGATTACCCCAGGAACTGGCTGGGGGCCAGGCAGCCTTTCTCCTCAATTTTGCTTGAGTATTTCCAGTCCTGTTGGTAGTCACCCAGAATTTTTGAGGGAGTTAGACCAAGTGATCTTTAAGATCCTTTGTAGGTGAAAGGTACCAGGGTTCCAATGAAGGACTGTGTTTATGTTGCCTTCTTGTTGTTCAGTGCTTACCACTTATAGTTCACTCATTCATTCACTTACTCAAATTTGAGTCCCTATGTGCCAAATACGGTTCTCGGCCTTTGTCAGAATTTTAGAGCACTTATCACAGTGGCCTTCCTCCAGAATCTAGTGTCAGTCTCCCTGTCTGGTGTTATTTCCTGTGTCTTACCTTTACACACGCTCCCCTTTAACCTAACCAGGCTACTTCCCAGGCCTAGGATCTTTCTTCCTGTTGTTACCTGTGTCTGAACTGTCATCCTTTCCCCCAATTTCCTCAAATTCCACTTCTTCCGTGAACCCACTCTGGTTTCCCAAATGGTGACAAACTTCCCCTCTGAACTCAGAGCGCTTGGTACTTCTCTTGTGACACCACATGTAATCTGCCGTTAGGTTGAACTGTATGAGATTATCATATTTGCAGGTGAAAAATGATTGGCTATTGGCAATTTTATATGGTTGTTTTTAAGAGCAGGAGTGTTTATGTGTGGAACTTAAATTTGGTCTCTGCAAATATATTACACTCATGATTCATGTTCAGCTAAGATTCCTTGGTCTTTTCAGTTTTTGTAATATTGTTATAAAACGAAGTCTTATTCAACCTGTACGGAGAGAGTTGATATAAAAAATTAACGTAGAAAATATTTATTATTGCTAAATTTAATTTTGTTACTTAGCTATTTTTTTCTAGTGTTTTTAGCATTTGGAATTCTGATTCAGCAAGTCAGTGTATCAGCTATAAATTTCAATTCCATTTAATAAGGTTCTTCATGATTATCCACTTCATTTATTACAATGATTTCATCAACATGGCTGAAGACATCCCCACTCCTGGCAGGACCCACTGGTTAATATTGCTTCCCCATTCAGCATTCCTTGACAACTTGATTTAGACACAAATCTAGTCAACACTACAACTGTTCACCTCGTGGAGCTTTATTGTATCTGTAGAGATCTAAGAAGAGAGTTGGAATGGCTTTTGAATCGATGAACTTCATGTCTGTAGCATTCCACATTATTGCCTAGGACAGAAAAGGATGGAACGTGAGTTTGATAGGATTTCGTTTTTCCCAGTGATTTCATGATAACTCCTAGTGATCATCACATACAAACCATCCAAGATATTGGCAACAGTGGGTGGCAGGCAGACTAGTCATCATTTGCAGTCTGTCTTAATTCCTGTCTGAAAACTGGCATGTTTTCTTGATGCGAGCCTTTAGACACATCAGTGCTTCTGTGCCTCCGTTAGGACCACATCTGCTGGTTCTTGCAATGCCCTTTCAGGTTACTCATCTAGGTCTGGAGACATGAAGTCACTTAAAGGGCTAAGTGCTGTCTTATTATCATCCCTTCTCTAGTGTAGGCTCTAGTTTCCTCCTCACCACGTTGGTCCTACCCTTTCCAGTTTGAAGATCGTTTTCCTTGATAGTGAAGACAGAAGCATAAGAGGGTCGAAGTGGTTCTCTTTTCTCCGTTATCAGTTACTATTGCCCCGCCTGTCAGCTGCTCCCTTCCTCATTCTTGCTCTTAGTGCAGCTGAAAAAAGCTTTTACTTGACTATTCATGTCCCTGTTACCATGTGTTTCCATGTATGCTACCCTAAGTATATAACCTTCATTCTATTTCTAATAATTTGAAAAACCAATGCAACCACCTTAATTTCTTTTATTTCATATTTGAAATGTTTGTCCTACCTTTCTTGAATCCTCCCTCTCCCTCTCCCTCTCTTGAAGGTTTATACTAACTTCAAAAAACATTGTTTCCCTAACATTTGAGGTAACATGTCTGATACTTCCAAAAAATATAATTACTTTCTTCCAAGGTTTCTCTAAATCCTAGAGCAATCACTTTGCATTAGTGATAACTCATTGTGTCTGGAGGGATAGTTGTTTTTATTTTCTCCTATCAACAGAGTAGATAAAACCTAGAAGGAAGAAAGCGTGGATAGCTGTTGGTTTCTGCTCTACAGTGAGAGGGAGGAGTCAAAAATGATTGCAAGGCTTCGGATGTAGTTGAACTTAAGAGAATAGTGGTGTCAGAAATAGTGGTTCTGGGAAGAAGAGCTGTTTTGTGGTGCTGGCCGGAGGGTGATGGCATGATTATTTCAGTTTAGACATAGCGTGCTGGAGTTTGCCAGATCAGGATTTGGAATTAGATGAATACATTTGGGTAGCATTCACACAGGTGAATGAGGCAGTGAGAATGAATGATATGAAAATGGAAGAGGGTTGAGGGGCCAAGCTTAGGCAATGTCAATTTAGGAGACAAGAGGGTGGTTAGTCTAGAAGTCGGAAAAAATGTAGTTTGGGAGGTAAGGGGAGCAACGGGCTAGCTCAATGTCACAGAATATGGAGAGGCTAAAGTTTTATGATGTTTAGAGGCTTCTGTATTCTAAACAGAAACAAGTAGAGTTAATGAAACTGGACAACCAGTGGGTCTGGGCTGCCTATCACTCACTACTAGAGCCAATTAAGCAGACATGGTTGAATCATACATGAGTGTTTATGATGCCAGCAGTATGGGAGAGCCATAGGTCATCCGTGAAAATCTGCTCTGCAAAGATTACTTGGGGAAGTAGGCAAAAGGGATAAAAGTGGGTAAAATGGTTACAGATTATAGGCAGCGTGGGCTGGGGGTTGCACAGAGTGGGTGCCGGGATTCCATTGTTTTGGCAACAAGGTTGTTAATCTTTCCATGTTGATAAGCAGTTCTCAGATAAGGAGAATGGACCAAATTCCAGGGTTAAGTCCCAGGTCCCGAGGCGTACAACTCCTAGCCAGGTCAGAATATGCTTTCTTTTCTGGAAGGGAGAGGGACAGAGAGTAGAAACATCAATGATGAGAGAAAAATCATTGATGACCTGCCTCTGGTTGAATGATATATGAGCGAACAAAACAATCTCGGTTAACAGAGGATGATCACTATTTCTTATAACGACAGCTAGTCTGTACTACTCTCATTCTGTCCCTAATGTTAATACCCTCTCACTTTTGGTTATTTCAGTTTTCCAGAGCATGTTTAAAGCTGGAAGTTAATATATGAGTTCTCTGAGTGGCCCAAATGTCTCTCACTCCCTGGGAAGGGCCATTATACACACCATGACAATTCTTAATACCTGGCAAAGTTGGTTATTTACATATAGTCACAATGGAGGTTTTTTGTTTATAGTTGGGAAGAAGGAGAAAATTTGAAGAGAGTGGGGCTTTTAGAGGAAGACACACTCACAATGAAAACTGACAGTCCCAGTGGAGAGGCTGTGTTCAAATGTCACCTCTCAACAAGGTGTGCTCTTTGCCACTAACCACTGTCTAGCATACTCTTTTATGTGTTATTGATTGATTCACTGATCGATTTACTGCCTCACTCATGCATTAGAATGTATGTTCTATAAGGACATGGGTTTTGTCCCCCCCCCGCTGTCTAGAACAGCATCTAGTAGATAGAAGACACAGTTATATGTTTGTTGAATAAATGGATGTAAGAAAGTGATTGAAGACCAGGCATACGGTCCAGCCAGCATGGCTCAGTGGCTGAGTGTCGACCAATGAACCAGGAGATCATGGTTTGATTCCCGGTCAGGGCACATGCCCAGGTTGCAGGCTTGACCCCTAGAAGGGGGTGTGCAGGAGGCAGCCCATCAATGATTCTCTCTCATCATTGATGTTTCCATCTCTCTCTCCCTCTCCCTTCCTGTCTGAAATCAATAATTAATATATATATATATATATTTTAATTTTAATTTTTATTTTTTTTTAAAGACCAGGCATATGAACTAGAGAAATATAGGTATATGGGATCATTTAGTTTTGGAATAAGCACTGCTATCTATGTCAGTGTCTCTGGGGCAGATACTCAGTCTCTGGTGGCATTGGTGGCCTACTGAGCTATGAATGGAAGGTTAAATCATGCTCAGGATATTGTACTTCCAAAGACAAAAAAATGATACATTTCAGAAACATTTGTTATATCAGTAAAACTTATATTGGTGTTTAAAGGGTCCCATACTGGGAAATAACTATGCTGAACATTAGTTACATTTCCTCAGGAAGGGTCGCTGTATGTGATTTAAATATAGTGGTTTCTTAAAAGTTTGATTTTTCCTTGACCTCATTCACAGCCTGAACAACTTCCTTCCAGATCTACTGGAAGGAAATGTTAAAGGTATTGTCTCTTTCCTTCTGTTTGCAAGACCTTTGACCAGCAGGTGTGGAACTGATTGGATAGGGAGGCTTGCAGAGAAATACACAGTGGCTACACTTACACATGACTGAACTAGAATCACTCCCGTTGGTTTTGCTTCCATGCTAACCGCTGCTTTCTGTGACATCAGTGGCCTGTTTGTGCCTCTCTTGCCTTTTTGGCAAAATGAATCAGTATGTGCTTCTAAATGACTGCCAGCTGCCCATCCAGTCACATCAGTCAATTTGGAAAATGCTGTGTTTTTTCCCTAATGAACACATAGCTACAAAGCATGGTTCTTTGGCTCCTGCCTGGCCACCTTCTACAAATTCTACCCTCTTCCACAGTTGCCTTCTAGTCCTTGAAGAAGCTTTCCCCCCCATCTTCTCCCTCTTTCATTATTTACTTTGGACACAATAGCTGTGTACACAATTTCATTGGTTTAATATAATTTAAGGTTTGAAACTTACAAGCAATGGAAGTGACTGAGGGTTAGCTTTCTGATGAAAGAAACATCCTCCCACTCTAACCAGTGACAGGCAGAATGGAGCTGTGCACTCGGTGTCCATGCAGCTCCACGTTACGTAATATAATGGTCATTCTCCGCCAGATACTTATATCCGCCTCACACTCAGGACCATTGTGGCCACTTGGAGAGACAGTGCTCCCTTTGTTTGCACCAAATAAGCAGCTAATGGTTATTAGCTGAGCCATTAAGTTAAATCACATTCCTGGAAAGGGAAATGTTGCAGTTTTTTGTTTTTCCTAATGGGAGAGGAGAATGCATTTTTGAAAACCCAAACATACAGTTACTACTGGCAACATGGCCATTACAACTCTTGGATGAGAGAAGCTTATGTTTCCTTTGATTAAGGCAGTTAAAATTTCCCATAGTTCTGTGACATCTATCCTGTTAAGATAAAATCTAAATATTTGTCTTCAAATAGTTAAAAAAATTTTTTTAAATTGATTTCAGAGAGAAAGGGAGAGAGAGAGATAGAAACATCAATGATGAGAGAGAATCATTGATTGGCTGCCTCCTGCACACCCCCCACTGATGATCACCTGCAACCCAGGCGTGTGTCCCAACCAGGAATCGAGCCATGACCTCCTGGTTCATAGGTCATCCCTCAACCACTGAGCCACATTGGCCAGGCTGTCTTCAAATAGTTTTGATAACATACAGCTATGTCCTGATTTACCCTCAGTGGTGTCTTTTTTCTCTCAGTCCCCCCATAGAATTTTGAATTGCTGTTGACTCTAGAACCTTTTGTGTGTTTTTTTTTAGTTTTTGTGAATCTCCACCCGAGGATATTTTTCCATTGATTTTTAAACAGAATGGAGGGGGAGAGAAAGAGAAACATCAATGTGAGAGAGACACGTGGATTGGTTGCCTCCCACACGGGGATTGAGCCTGCAACTGAGTTAGGTGCCCTTGATTGAAATTGAACTCGGGACCCTTCAGTCCATGGGTCGATGCTCTGTTCACTGAGCCAAGCCAGCTAGAGCTAGAACCCGAGGGTTTTTATTCATTCACAGCGCTTGACATGGAGCAGACACTCATTATTTACCATGTGTAAAATGAAGGGTAGAGGGTAGTTCATGGGGCACCTTCAATCAGCAAACAAGGGTCTGACCCACAGGAGCCTTCTGGCACTGCTCCTTCAGTGTGGCTTTGAAACCTGAGGGGTCCTGCCTCAACTCTGACCGCTGTCAATTATTAATAACTAGGGGCCCAGTGCACAAAAATTTGGGCACTCGGAGGGTCCCTCAGCCCAGCCTGTGCCCTCTCGCAG
Source organism: Murina feae (assembly GCA_004026665.1). Lineage (NCBI taxonomy): Eukaryota > Metazoa > Chordata > Mammalia > Chiroptera > Vespertilionidae > Murina > Murina feae. The sequence continues at coordinate 11,024 of PVJC01011292.1, forward strand.
TCTGGGACCCCGCTGGGGATATCCACCTGCTGGTGTGCCTGGCCAGCCTGGGTGAGGGGCTAATGGCTGTTTGCAGGCTGGCCAAGCCCCCCCAGTGTGGACCCTCACCCCACTGGGGTGTGGCAAACCTGGGTGATGGGCTGAGGGTCGTTTTCAGGTTGCCCATAGTCCCTTCAGGTTTTGGGTCCCTCCTGGGGTACCTGGGCAGCCTGGGTGAAGAGCTGAGGGCCATTTTCAGGCTGCCCACAGTCCCTTCAGGGTTCGAGTCCCTACTGGGGTACTGGCCAGCCTGGTGAGGGGCTGAGGGCCATTTTCAGGCTTTCAGGCTGCCCACAGCTCCCATTGACCCAAGGTCCCAGCAAGGCTGGCTGGAATCAGGTTTCTGGGGTTTATTTATCTTCTATAATTGAAACACTGTTGCTCTGAGCCGAGGCCTAGGCAGGTAAGGAAGCCTCCTGTTTGTTTCAGCTCTGTGGCTTCTATAATTGAAACATTGTTACTGTGAGCAGAGGCTCAGCCAGCCTAGGCAGGCAGTTGCAACGGAAGCTGGCTGTTTACTCTAGCTCCATGGCTGCCAGCTGCCATGTTGGCTGGGTTAATTTGCATACAGCCATTCTGATTGGCTGGTAGGCATGGCTTGGCTGGTGGACGTGGCTTAGGCATCCTGGATAGATGGTTAATTTGCATATTACTCTTTTATTAGATTAGATGTGACCAGGTAAATTACTTAGCCCCTTGAGACCTTCAGTGTCCTCATCTGTGAATTTTGATTATTGTGAAGATCAAATGAGATTGTACTAGTATATATAAAAGAACTTTGAATATTTTTAGAAAGGGCCACATAGCCCTGACCGGTTTGGCTCAGTGGATAGAGCGTCAGCCTGCGGACTGAAAGGTCCCAGGTTCAATTCTGGTCAAGGGCATGTACCTTGGTTGTGGGCACATCCCCAGTGGGGAGTGTGCAGGAGGCAGCTGTTCAATGTTTCTCATTGATGTTTCTAACTCTCTATCTCCCTCCCTCTCTGTAAAAAATCGATAAAATATGTATATTTTTTTAAAAAAGAAAGGGCCACATAAACAAAAGATAACAGTATTCGCAATCTGAATGTTTCTACTCAGGACTGAATAAAACTAGTATAATTGATGACTATGGAAGAAGAATAAAATAGGTCCCTTGCTGCAGGTAAGGGAGAAGGGGGATGGAGAGGAGAGTTTTGGAAGAAGGAAGTCGGACCCAAGTACAGCAGATTACTTTAATTGTGGTGTATTTCATTGAATGATCACTGGAATTCCCTTAGTGTTGTTACTGTGCTTCTTGGTCCGTGTTTATTAAAATATCCTGGGACTAAATGCGGTTCTGCAGTCACAGGGATTTGGATTTAACAGGTTGGTGGTTGAGCATGAATCTGCTTTTAACAAGCACCCCAAGTGATTCCAATGCAGGAGGATCGTGGTCCACATTTTGAGAAACCCTTGCCTTTCCTCTTAGTCTTCTTTTTTTTTTTTTTTTTTTAATATATTTTATTGATTTTTTTTTACAGAAAGGAAGAGAGGGATAGAGAGTTAGAAACATCGATGAGAGAGAAACATCGATCAGCTGCCTCCTGCACATCCCCTACTGGGGATGTGCCCGCAACCAAGGTACATGCCCTTGACCGGAATCGAACCTGGGACTCTTGAGTCCACAGGCTGACACTCTATCCGTTGAGCCAAACCGGTCAGGGCCCTCTTAGTCTTCTAACTGAATCCTTCCTTATTTCCCTACAGTTTATTCTTCATGTAGACCCATGTTATCTTTGACCTACTTAAGATCTTTTAATGGTTTCCTATTGATATTAGTTTAAGATCAAAATTCTTCTCCTGGCTAAGCTCATCACTGGCCGCTCTCCTCTGTCTCACTCCCTGTGGCCACATCAGCTTCTCTCTGATCTCTCTATGCTTCCTACTTCAGAGGATTTGCAGATGAAGTTCTCTCACCTGATATATTCTCTCTCCCTTTTACCTGGTGAACACCTATGATTATTCTGTCTCTGTTTTTCCTTACTGAAATCTTCCCTAGTCACCAAGACAAAATGTAATGTCCTTATCTTTTAGCATTTCTTTTTATGGAGAGCAATGATGTTTAGTGTCATTAGATGATTGATTGTTAAATTATCTGTTTAATATATGTCTTCTCTGCTTGCGTGTTGGCTTCATGAGCCCAGGGACCATGTCTGTGTTCACTTCTATTCCCGCAGTGCCCTAACGTAGCACCTTGAACATAGTGAAAGCTCAATAACTATTTCTGAGTAAATGAATGAATGAAAGTGGGATTTGTGGTAGAGACACTGTTCTAGACCTCCACTTGAAATATTTAGTGGCTGAGGTAGCAAGTTGGCCTTGTCATAAGTGGAAACCACCCTTAGAGTTCTAGAATAAGGCATTAGAGTGCTTACTTATTTCCGTAATAAAAAGTTATAAATTCAGAGACTTCAGACAGTGTTACTCATGTTCAAGGCTAGAACCCAGCATGGCAGAAAGGGGAAATTAAAAAGCTTCAAATGAAATCCTTATTTTATATGGTGACTTTCATGCAGGAAGTTCTGGAAGCTTCCTGGTAGTCCAACACCCCACGAGAAAACTTGTTGCAATGTATTTACACTTATATCATGTATCTGGCTGATTAGTTGTGAATTCATGTCTTCTGATATTCCCACTTGGAGTTGTAAGAAGTCAAAACAAGTGCATATTCCCACTCTCAGCTTGCAAACTGGTTCAATGGCATTTGCATCTGATAGAACAGTGAGGGCAATGTCAGCTCTAGAGAAAGAGAGATCCTTGTTCTGTGTAGCTTGATTCAGCATCTCAATCTTGATGGGAAAGGAATTCTGGAGGAAAAAACCCCGCGATTTTAAAAATCATGATAACCAAGTATGGAATTGAGATGCAAAAGCGGCTCAGAACAATCATTTCAATAAATTCACTTCAGTTCTCAACCGCTGTGAAGAGATTGAATCGGCTAACTTTGTTTACCTAAGATTTTTTAGTTCAGAGATCTAGGGAGTTGAGCAAGCCTTCAGTTCAGACTTTTAAATAATGTGTAATTTAATTACAACATTTACTTGTTTTTCACTCATTACAAAAGAATTTATTGAGACTCCTTGTGTGTGAGACATTATTCTAAACCTCAGAGATATAGTAGGGAGCAACACAGATAGGGCTCTGCTGTTGTGTAGTTTACAAACAACAAACAAACAAGTTAGTTCTCTAAAGAAGTTAACCTAGATAAGGTGATCTGGCCTGGGAGGAAGGGGTGGGTAGTGTGATACCAGAGGGATGGCCAAGGGGGGGGGTTATCAGAGGAGATACCACCTGATCAAAAGAAGTGAATGGGAGCAAGGATCTACCCTGAGAAGATGAGGCTGAGCAGCCTTTTAGGCAGAAGGAACAAATGCAAAGACCATGCAGTGTGAATGAGCTTGGCCTGTTTTAAGAACTGACCACCCTTGCCCAGCTGGTGTGGCTCAGTGGTTGAGCATCAACCTGTGAACCAGGAGGTCACAGTTCGATTCCCGGTAAAGGTACAAGCTCTGGTTATGGGCTCAATCCCCAGTTGGGCATGTAGGAGGCAGCAATCAGTAGTTATCCCTCATCATTGATGTTTCTGTCGCTCTCTCCCTCTCCTTTCCTCTTGAAGCAATAAAAATATATTAAAAATAAATAAACAAGAACTGACCACCCTTCTGGCTAGGGCTTACGGATGGAGATGGTTTATGGTGGCGAGGTCAAGGACCTTGCAGGCCCTTGTAGAAATTTGTACATCAGTCCAAGAGTTATGGGAAGCCAGTGGGAGTTTCTAAGAAGAGGAATAACACTGACTTGTATTTTTAAAAGATCACTGTGTTGTATGCCATAAGCACAGTTTAAGAGGTACTTACTTTAGCAGTCCGGCCAAGAGTGGTGATCAAGCATTGCATGCTTTTATTGTATGTGTACACAATTTTCTTATTTATATGTTCAGATTTTTAAATTTGACTGAGTTTAGAAGAAGCAAATAAAGGTTTTATAGGGAACATAATGCCATTAGATAGATTTCTTAGATTAAAAAAACCAATTTTTTTCTTAAAAAAACATTTAACCAATAGTCATGAAGTGCTTGTTGATGTGGTTTTAGGCTAATTTTCTGGAGATGTGAACATAAATACGACTAGTCTTTGCCTTGAAAGATTTCATAGGCTGGTGGAGGATGCCTGTAAGAAAACAGATGTTTACAACATACTATGGAGAGTGTGTGGCTATTCCGAGTAAAACTGCTGTAAATGTTTCTGTCTGTATCTTTTGGAGGACATACACATGCATATCTTTTAGGAATGGAATTGCTGAGTCATAGGATAGGCATGTTTAGTTTTTGTACAGACTTGGATTTTGTTCTGAAAGTAGAATTTCTGTTTTAGAAAGATCATTTTGGCGAGATTGAGTGCTTACTATACATGTCCATTAACAAATGAGATCTAAAGGCAAGACAGAGAGGTTGGGAAGAACAGAATGGAGAGGTTATGTGGGGAATCACTCGGGTTAGATTTTGGAGGTGAGGGGGAGATAACATGGGGATAAAGATGACTTACAAATTTGTGACTTAGACCATTAACCAAATCAGAGGCTAGAGAAGGGGTAAGATTTAAGAGGAATAAAATTAGTTTCTTTTTATACATGTTGGATTAGAGTTCCATATGGATTATCCAGGTGGATGTGTGGTAATTGGGAATTCAGGTCTAGAATTTAGAAAAATAGTTAAGAACTGGAGACAAAGATTTAGCAGTTAATACAATATCTGTGTTAAGTAGGGATAATACTATGTTCAGAAAAGTTCCTAAAGTTTTAGTCATAGTGGTTTGAGTTTTTGAACATAAAATATTTCAAGATTGTTTTTGTGAAAAATATCACTAAAAACAATGTACATTTTAGGATTTACTCTTGTCCTTGAATACACTAAGCAGTTTTCAATAGAATTGTCTGGGGTGCTGGGGTAAAACCACTGATTTCTAAGCCCATGTTCCAAAGATTCTGATCAGTAGACCTAGAGGAAAGCCAGGAATCTACTTTTTTTTGTTGTTGTTAGTCCTTGCCTGAGGATGGATGTATGTGTGTGTGTGTGTGTGTGTGTGTGTGTGTGTGTGTGTGTATATATATATACACACACACATATACACATATACACATATACATATATACATATATATATATATTTTTTTCCAACCTGAGGATAATTTTTCCATTGCTCTTCAGAGGGAGGAAGGGAGGGAAGGAGGGATAGATAGAGAAATAGATAGAGATCTGGGGGACAGGGATCAAATCCACAACCCAGGCACGTGCCCCTGACCAGGAATGGAGCCTGAAACCCTGAGCACGCATGACAGCACTCCAACCCCTGAGTAGTACTGGCGAGGGCAAGGGATCCGTAGTTTAACCAGCATCCCGGGTGGTTCTAAGTTCAGAAGTTCCACTGATTTCCCTGTGAGAAATACTGTACTTGACCATCTACAAACAAAGACATTTAAGGTTTATTAAAGGGATGAAAGAGAAGCTGATTAAGTAATACTGTAAGCTCGGACAAAGCTATGTGGCCTCCAGTAGTCTTAGTTTCCTCATCTGTAAACTGGGAATGGTATTATCTCTTCCTTGCTTAACTCACCTTGATGTTGTGAGGATGATTTTTAAAAAATGTGCTTTGAACTGCTTGAGATAAAAGGACTATATAATAAACTAAGGCTTTATGAGCATTCATTCCAGTGACCTGTGATGCTTTCAAGCAAACCGCATGACCTTTCCTGTGTGCAGCCTGTGAAGTTCAATGGGCTTTCCTGCAAGGAGGGAAGCTGTTATGACTAGTGTATAGAGTGCACTTCAGCCCTCATCACTCTTCCACCTGTTTGCCAGTCTTAGAGAAATGCGTCAGCACTTGCCTTCTGTGGTATCCCTGGAACTCTGCCCCTTTTGCTATGAACATCATCTCTTCAAGAATTAAATGATTCCAAGCAGATTGGATGTATCCATGACAACCTTATACAGGGTAGGACAAAAGTAGGTCTACAGTTGTGAGTACACAAACAGAGTTTATTCTCATATTATTTATTAATTATTTTATCATTTTCCATACAAATAATTGTAAACCTACTTTGGCCCTTCCCTGTATTTGTTGAATGAGTAAATCCACTCAAATGTATTTAGCAATGAACGAGAACGACCAATTAAAAAGAGTGATTCTGGCCCTCTGCTGAGACACACAGCAGGCACTAACAGGCACACAGTGACTAATTTTTTTTCCCTGATTGCCTTCCTTATCATTGAATCTCAGAGTTGCACAAGGTCTTTATCCCCTTTGGTTCTGCAGTTCTCTCTGTGAGGCCCTTGCGTATATTTATTGCATATGCACTTGTACTAAACTCTGTCCACCTCCTTCTCCTGTGCCAGTGAATGGGAAAATGCACCTTCATGTTATAATCTCAAGATTAGGTTTTTAAAGAGTATAAATCCTGCCTTTCCCTTGTAGATTCCCTTGGCAACGCATTTGGAGTCTTGGCACAATGGAACCTCTTTTACTGTGTGTTACTGACTGGCATCAAGAGTGGGTCATGAGCCATGGGAATGATGAACATGTTATTAGAAGGATAAATATTTTCTTTGAAACCGACATGCCTATGTTTTTACACATATTTTTTGACACATTAAAATCTAGGAAACAAAGTGTTGTTGTTTTTCCCCGTTTATGTGCTTTTGGAGAAATTGGATCTTTTTTTTTTTTTTAATTGCCAGCTATCAGTCCTTTCTGTAGTCTACTTTCTCCTTTATTTATTTTTGTTACGTGTCAGCGTTTACAAACCTGCCACTTTGGTGATTCCATAATCAATTATGGCTGTTTTGCCTTCATTTCCATTTCTTTCTAAACATAGAAGGCAATTATCTCTTGACTAGAGAGATTTCTAAATTTAGCGGGTAGGAAAATTAAATAATAATCAGGAAACCAGAGCAGAACATGAGTGTGCCACATGGGCCCTACACTCTATTACCCAGTAGCTCCTCATCTGGCTACTGACGTGCTTTTCCTGGCTTATTGTGCACCCTTGGGTGAAGTCATTCATTTTTTTTTTTACTTACTCATTTTGGAAACTAATAACGAGGGGATTTTTTTTTGTTTTCTTCCAAAGAGGGTGTTTAGCATTAAAACAACATTGTCACCTGTAGGTGTCAAAATTTCAGTCTGTCAGGGGGCGGGAAGGGTAGTACTACCAGAGAGCATTTGTTGTGAGAACTTGGGGTGAAAGTAATCGGGGTACGGGGAAGAAAGTGAAAAGAGAAGGATTTTAGTGTTCCCTACAATGTTTTCTTTTATTTATAGAATCCTGAATAGTTCTTGTCACCTGTTAACATGCCTTCAGATCTCTAACCTAACTTTACCTCTTTCTTACAACAATCCTGTGAAGGGTGGAGATTCTGAGCTCTTGAGTTCTGTGAAGTAATGAGAGTCTTGGGTATACAAACATGGAGATTGAGTACCCAGCACTGCCGCGGTGTGCTCTAACGCACACACTGTAATAGGAAGACAGGGCTGGTTTTATATCCTGACTTGGTCACTTGTGCTGATTGGCTGGGTGACTTCGGGTCAGATCCCTCAGTTCTCCGAAACTCACTTTCCTCAAGGAACGTGAAAATAATTCCTGTATCAGAGGATTGTTGTGTAGGATCGAGGTTCTGACCCTAAAATGCTCAATAAACATGTGTTAACCTGCTCTTCCTTTTTCTTTAGGGCATATAATAAGGTGACCAGATTTTAACATTGGTAAAGCAGGACACCATTGACCGGGGGGGGGGGGGTCCTTTTTTTTAAAAATTATTATTACTTAAAATATTACAAAGAGTAGTACATATGTCTCTTTCCAAAAATCGGGACTTTTTTTAAAACGCCGCAGAACGCGGGACAAATTGTTAAAAATCGGGACTGTCCCGCCAAAAGCGGGACGTCTGGTCACCTTAGCATAAAAGGAGTTTTCTTAGAATTAATTTACAGCTTATTGAAGAGGAAAATCCGTGGGTCGCTACCCCTTTGGCAGTTGAACGACCCTTTCACAGGGGTTGCCTAAGAGACCATCCTGCATATCAGATATTTACATTACGATTCATAACAGTAGCAACATTATAGTTATGAAGTAGCAACAAAAATAATTTTATGGTTGGGTCACAACATGAGGAACTGTATTTAAAGGGCCAGAAGGTTGAGAACCACTGGTTTAAGTCATTGTATCACTCATAGAGGCAGTGGAACAAACATTTTAACCGCCACAGCTGAAAGTCTTTTTAAAAGAAAGGGTTTATTGGGCCATTGGAGGCAAGGAAAAGGACCTGGAGCATGAAGGCAAAAACCATAGCAGCCTTGTCCCCTGGATTGGTGAAGTGTTTTTTACACCAAGAGCCGGGGGAAGGATGGAAGTAGTTCGGGAAGAATTTCCATTGGCTCTAGACAAAGGGTGGGGAAAGGTGAAGTGTGCCTACCTCTGGGCTAGGCAGGGAGCTCCTAAGGAAGTATTTGCTCCTTGGATTAGGGGTGGGCCACGGTCCAGAAAGTTCATGTGTACACAAGCTGTGACTCCTGGGGTTCGCGGCCTTGGCTACCCTCTCTTTTAGATAATCTCAGAAATAGCCACCTAGAAGTTAATTCAGAGTTCCAGCATACACTCAGGAATGCGGGCAGGCTTGCTGGCTGACCCTCCAGCTATTGGCCAAACTGCTCCCTCTCTCCTTCTCTGGCCATTTTTTAGAACATCTCGGATTTTCTTTTTTTCTGTCAAGGTGTACTCAAACTAAGTTGTTCTTCCTACTTTGTCCTAGATTTGATTCCCTGGTAATATGTTTGAAAGCTACTTGCTTGCTCTGTAGGTAGTCAGTTCCACAAGCCCACTATCTAGGAATATTACCTGTGCCAGATGTCTCGCGGAGGGATAGAGTACTCGTCAGAGGCCCTGTGTCCCAGACTCGGTGGGAAATACCGAGTTAACTTTTCCATTTGAGTTTAAAAATCCACATTGACTGGAAGGTTTAGTTTGGGAGGAAAAAGACAACCTGGACAGTCATTACCGGAGTTCTGAAATCCAGGGAAGTGATGATTTTACTGGCATTTTGGTAATGGAGCTTTGATTTTTGTGCTTAATCATTATAATAATAGGTGGTAATAATAGGGGGAAGTAAATGTTTACTTTGTTTATAACCAAACCAATCCCAGAGGAACATGGGAGGATAAGAGATGTGGTATGCAGAGTAATAATCAAACTGAAGATTAAGTCTGGAAACATGCGGCAGTCGCCACCCCCTGCCTTCCCTCTCTGAACCTCCCCTCGACTCCCCAAGGACTGGCGAAGGAACGCTGGAAATCTCAGCGGGAGATAAAGGCCCACGGAACTGTCTGTGGGATTTATGGCCGGCTGGGAAAGCTTCTAGGCTGTTGGGGGAGCCTTCCATTCATAGCAGGCTTCATTCACCCAGAATATTAGGTCACACAGAAGCGCACTCCCCCCCCCCCCCCCCGCTGACCTTTTCAGACGGAGGTTGGCTGGGCTGCACCAAAACAGAACAGATTCCAGAAAGCTGGGGGCACCTGCTAGCCTAGGACATTCAGGATATGATGACCTTGGGCATTTTAGGCTGAGAGAGTGAGAACGTGTGTGTGTGTGTGTGTGTGTGTGTGTGTGTGTGTGAGAGAGAGAGAGAGAGAGAGGGGGGGGGAGAGAGGGAGAGAGAGGGAGAGAGAGATATTGAGATTGATTGGGAAATTTATGAGGTTACTCTGGATACCAAACTTCATGTGAGGATTTGTGATGTTATTTGCCAAATGCAACAGTGACTATTTTAGTTCAAACCTTTCCCCTCATGTAACTCTAAATCCCTGAACTTTGCAGAATACCATGTGATTTCTTCATTTTATAAAGTAGATGTCCAAGACATTGAAACTTTAAGTTAATGCCCTAGGTCCCAGTTAGTCAGTCTCAGAAGTGGAAGTGGAACCCAGGTTATTTCATAACATCTTAATCATTAGCATTCTGAGTTTTAAGCAGAAAAGTAGTATATAAAAGTGAAATTGTTTTATTTGAAACGTGTAGTGAGCAAACTCCCTGAAATCCACTTAATTGTGGAATCTGCTTCTTTAAAGACTTTTGAATCCTTAAAGGAGGACCAGAATGTCAGAAATAGGGATTTGTGTCAGAGAAGGTTGAGTTTGTTATGGATTACATTGGGCTGAGCAGATTCACAGCCAGGAGGACTACTATTTTTTAGGAGATGAGAAACACAACTTCCTGTTTCGCCTGGGAGAGTTTCTGGATTCTGTGGGGTGATCTGGGAAACCCTGCTGAGACAGGATGGTGGGGGGCTGGGATTTCTGTGTGATAAAACACTGGCTGTGATTTGTTATTACAGCCCCTTTAGCGTTTTCCTGAGGATGTAGAAGGGTATTCTTCATGGAAACCTGACCACATTCTAACATGTGGCTTTAAGCAAAGTCAACCCTTGGGGATCTTGTAATGTTTTTAGAGCACATTCACATGTATGCACATGCTCCTGTACCTCTCCCTCCATCACATATCTGTTTTCTTAGTTCAGAGACATACTTTTCTGTCTCCTATAAGATCAGTATCATAGTGACAATGCAAATCCCTTCACTGCAGCGCACACGGATTGAGAAAAGTGTACAACCAGAATGAAGTTCTCTCCTGCATTGACCATTGACATAATCTGAGAGGGACCCCTGGGCAGTGGTGTGCTGAGAAATCAGCTCTCCAGAGCAGAAGTCCTGGTTTATAGTCTATTTGCCGATTTCCATGGTGTAAATTTCTACCGTGGCTGAATTCAAGGTACCAACATGATGTCTCTGAACATGGAAGCAAGACAGAGTGTGTGCAGTTGGGTCTTGCCAGCAGGACCAGCTGGCTCCCACACACTGCTGGCGAGACCTTGATATGTTTGCACAATGAGTTGGAAGGTCCGTGTGCTGGCACATACATGAACTTGGTGGTGAAGATTTCTTGTAGGCTCTCCGCCCAGAGATGCCACCACAGGTCAGTGATGTGTGGATTTGCCGCATGCACAGGTGCTTCTTCTGGTGCTTGATATCTTTGCTCTTGGAACCCTCTTGATTTTGGTTTTTGTCCAGGTGCCACCCTGTTCTACACATGCTGCCTGGGGGAGCGGAGTCATTTTCATTGATGGAACTTCTGCCTATTTCCCTCTTAGACCCCTCTCCCACCTTTTAGATTATAACTGCCTATTGGACTGTACAATGGAAAATCCTAAAGGTGCTCCAACACTTCTAGAGTGGAATTTAGTACCTCTGCCCCACAAAAATCTGCCCCCCCCCCCTTTTTGGGTGATACCATTATCTCTCCAGTCATCCACAACTTGAAATTAGGTAAAGATTTTGAATTTTTTATTTCCCTTCATCTTCACCATCTTAATCACTAAGTTTTGCCAATTCCTGAATATTCCCTAAATATGGCCCCCCACCCAGTACTTGCTCTGTCCCATTGTACAAGTTAAGGCCTAGCTGGAGTTGCTCATCTGGGGTATCAACAACTTTCCTACTGACTCTAAATTTGAAAGCCTTCATCCACTCTGTCCACCCTGTGGTCTCTCTGACCATGCTTACGCCCGTAGAAAACGGAGCCTGGCTCCCTGGGGCGAGCTCTGACGCCTTCATCAGTGGCATCTTGCTGACTCTGTAACCAAGCTGACGTTCCCTCTGTCGCATTGCTCCCGCAATCATGATCCTCCCCCCACACACCTCCTTTCCTTTTAATGCCTCTGTGTTGGTCTCTCTGCCTGCTCTGCCCTCCCTACATGTTAACTCCCACTCTGACTTAAAATCCAATGCAAGCTTCACCTACTCAGGAAGCCTTTTTGATGCAGCCTCTGTCCTGGGTCCCTCCTGGTTCTTCCATGGCATCTGCCTACCTCCCTGCCATTTTACGCACATTGCATTTTAATGGTAGCTTTGTGTCCTTTTCTTCCATCATACCGAACAACTTGGGTATCAGAACTATATTCTGTTTCCTTTATGTCTGTACTGCCTGGCACAGTGCCTGGCACACAGTACTGTCAAGCTAATGTGTGGTTGAATAAGTCGATGAATAAATGAATGAGAGATCCATTGTGAACCCTTTGTATGCACTTAGCATAGGGTTGCCAGACTTACCAAGTAAAAATACAGAATGCCAAGCTAAATATGAATTCAGATAAACAACAAAAAATTTTGTGTTGAGTAGGTCCTAAATACTACTTGATTGGGGCATACTTATACCCCCAAATTATTTAATCATTTGTTATTTACCTGGAACTAAAATTTAACTGGGAGCCTGGTAGACCTAACCTAGTAAAAAAAAAGAAAAGTGAGTTCACACCCAATGTAGAAGTCCACACAGTGCAGCAGACATCGAGCTGGGCGTCACATGGCCCGGGGTTTTGTGTAGACTATATCTGACATCTCTGAATGGTCCATGTGTAGATATCTCACTGTATTCAGGTGCACTGGCTTAGCCGTGACACTGCTGTGTGCCATTATGTACAGGTACTGTTGCTTTGCCCGGCAAGATCATTTATTCTGTATATATTTGGGTGCTATGGATAGATGACCAGAGTTTACTGAGAGTCACCTCATGGCATTTCCTGTACTATCTGTGGTTCCTTGGTGTTCTTAGTGGTGGTTGCAGGTATTTGAAAAGGGAGTGTCAATGTACTTACGTTGCTCTGAGGTGAATGGAGAGATTGAGCGCGTACCTTCCTAAAGTCTGTAACACCTTAGAGGTGGGCGTTGGGTTTTCTTAGGGAGTCGGTTGTGACTGGAACCGTACTAACACCTCATCTGCTCAGGCAGATGCCTGGGAGCTGATGTGCTGCAGACTGAGCATGACCTGGAGAAGGATTTTACACAGCCTCCAGGCTAACGGGCTGTTTATTTAGCCCGCTTGCTGATAGAGTTTCAGATAACTGATGCATTATTTTCATTGAAGGACACTTACTATTTTTCAAATTGGAAACACCCAACTTGTTAACGGGTTATGTTTTAGACAGTGAAAGAGTATGTTTCTCCATGACTGGAAACAGAGTTGAAATATGGCACATTTCATCTCCCACATCCTCTTCCTCCTGTCTCCCTCATGCCAAAATTGATAATTATGAAAATTCCGTGGCAGAGTTTTAGATATTTATCCCTTAGGGGTCAGACATATTCTCTTGGAGAGAGCTGAATTCTAATGGCGGAAAGACTGGCCAAAAATACAGTCATGAAACATTTTTGTGGCCTCAGTATCATGATCTTGTCAGTAAAGCGATGGTCTCTGATTAAATCCAGATTGAGCTGTTTCCTGTTAGCGTGCTAACCCAGAGGGCAGGCTCCGCCCTCCACGTCTTGCCTCGAAGTCTGGGTTATTAAACACTTGCCTACTAAGCCCCTCCCCCCTTCACTTTTCTTTTAAACTAGAATTCAAAGCTATTGCGATATTACAAACAAAAAGATCCCTAAAGTCTCTTAAAAGGTTATGAATATTTTGCTGCAAAAATGAAACCAAAATTTTAGTTTCTTCAGTCCAGCCACAAGGCAGCGTACGTATTTTCTTTTGTGTTTCACTTGTGAATAATTTCGGTCTAAAATAATTTCTGTAATGAGCGGATAGGTCATTTTTAAGTTTTTGCCCTCCATTTAGAAAATGTACTTTATTTGAACGTTGGTAAATTAGGACCCATCTTCACATACCTCGTCTTCCCCTTGCTGTAGCAAGTAAATGTTAGGGTGCTGAGCGCATGTGCAAAAGGTGACATTGGGCAAGTGCCCTGATGCCCTGACATGCATAGTTAATTCAGGGAAGAGTGAGCTTAGGCACCAGAGCAATTCCTGTACTTTGTCTCATACATTGTCATTGATGCTCACTCGTCACCCTTAAAGAAGGATATATATCTATATATCTATATATCTATATATCTATATATCTATATATCTATATATCTATATCTATATCTATATCTATATCTATATCTATATCTATATCTATATCTATATATCTATATCTATATCTATATCTATCTATCTATATCTATATCTATATCTATATCTATCTATATATATATATATATATCTTTTTATTGATTTCAGAGAGGAAGGGAGAGAGAGACATCAATGAGGAGAGAGAATCATTGATTGGCTGCCTCCTGCACGCCCCCTTCAGGGGATGGAGTCTGCAACCTGGGCCTGTGCCCTGACCAGGAATCTGGTTCAGAGGTTGACACTCAACCACTGAGCACACCGGCCGGGCTAGAGAAGGATTTTTAAAATCAAAATTTTCAAAGTATTTGATTAGCCATCCTGTTAGCCCAAACAGGGTTCTTCCTAATTTACAGATGCAAACACTGAGGCGCAAAAACCATTAAAGGGACTTTGGGGATCCAGCATGCACACTGACATATTTTTTTTAGAGGAAAAGGCTGACCAAAAGGAAGCGACTGGGTTAATGAGCGCTGTGATTTCATTCCCAAGGGAGAACGTGGCTTCCTGCCAAGTCTGCTTTCTGACAGGAAAAGGGACCCACTTCATCAGGTCCTCTGACAAGCATTTTTCTCTGTGTTTGAGTTTTTAGCCACATCAATGCTCAGTGAAACACTCATTCTTTTAAATAGTTATTACTTTCAATAAGGAAGGATTTAGTTTTCCATTGGAATTTGCGAGTAAAATAGGAATCATCAGATTATAGAGCTGTTTGGTAAGGGAAGCCTGACATTGTCACAAGGTGAGGAAGCGTGAGGTAGAATTAGTGTGAATACTCCCGCAGAATGAGAAGCTCTTCCTTTCCTTCTTGGTAACATCTGACACTGAAGTGTAATCTTTGACTGTCACTTTTTAGTGTTATCAGGCTGGTAAGAGTTTTGACCAGGTCTTTCAAAATGACTAAGTAGCCCTGACTGGTTTGGCTCAGTGGATAGAGCGTCAGCCTGCGGACTCAGGGGTCCCAGGTTCGATTCCGGTCAAGGGCATGTACCTTGGTTGCGGGCACATCCCCAGTGGGGAGTGTGCAGGAGGCAGCGGTCAATGTTTCTCTCTCATCGATGTTTCTAGCTCTCTATCCCTCTCCCTTTCTCTCTGTAAGAAATCAATAAAATATATTTTTTTTAAAAAATGACTAAATAAAACAGGCAAAATATCCCTAAATTTTGGCATTAAGAGAGATCAAAGAACTATAGATGTTTTTATAGAAGATAAAAATTAACATTATATGTGGTCTTCATTTTTCTTCTTTTCAAATGAGAAGTGACAAATGTGAATTAACTTTTTAATGCATCCCTGTGACTTATTAAGCTAACATTTTCCCAAACTTTGTTCACTCGAACATCTACAAGATGCTGAGAGAATAAAGGGAAGTTCACTTGAAAATGTATGTCGTATACCTTATCCCCCTCTTGGAGTTTCATAACCTGTTAGCGTCTGAAAGACAGTAGGAGATTCTAAAGTAAAGCCGTGTACTTGACTTTAACTTTGCAGCCCCCTTTTGACTTGGAGTGAGTATTTTATAGTAGACACACAGGGCACCCCTGTACCAAGTGGTGAAAAATGTAAGTAGGCTTTGAAACCTATATCTTTTTCATTTATTGCTTCTGCGTAATGTTAACTGAAGCTCCTGGGAGACAGGAAATATTAGGCCTGCTCTGAAAGTATACACAGAATGATCAAGAACAGTTACTAGGCCATGATCTGAGTCAACAGGTCTAAGGAAACCTTTGGTATTTTGCTTGAATCAGACCCCTCTTTTTAGTATCTTCCAAAATTAAATACAGAAATCGTCACCAGTCCATAAGCTAGAGTGCTCCTATTAATCCCCGTTGGCAGTTACACATGGTGACGCTTAGCTATTCTAACCCCTCAGGCAGAGATGGCCACCACTTTGGTTTTATGGAAAACAGTATCGCCTCCTAGCTTCCTGCCAGTGCTTTAGCTTCTGACAGGCCAGATGAAGAAAAAGCAAGCATGCTATGTAATAAGCACAAGGCACCATTTAGAGATCCGGTTTTCCATCTTTAATGGTCACATGTCTGATTATTTCAACTGAGAAGAATTTGATATAAAGCCATCCAAACTTACAATTCAGAGAAATTGCCTGGTGAGTCTTGGCATCACTCGGAATGATTACCTGCTTTAGAAATGGATTCTCTGGGTAGGTCATCTTCCCCAGCACCTGTGAAGGACAAGTTAAGCTTTGAATACTGTATCTCTGTAAACTTTGATAAGCACAGATTTACTGCAGAATGTAAGGCCTATCTGTATTGTTCTTTAGCCTGATTCTCTTCCTTCATACTCAGGTTGGAAGCTGTACAGATTTTATCACTAATCACTTCTTAGTATTACGGTTTTTGTCTCCAAGGTGCAACTGTACCTACCAGTACTATTAACAGTTTCATTTTCACGTGACACTTACTTCTCATGAACAGTTTTATTCTCTTGTGCAATGCAAGTCTCCAGAAGGAAGGGATCATGCTCCCCACCCTTTTCCTTACTCCCCAGAGATCAGCCTAGGGCCTGCTTGGTATGGCCACTTCTTAGTCAACCATGTTGATTGCTGATGATATTAAATCAGGAAGTGTATTGCCTTCCATGGACTGAAGAACACGAGATCATGGTCAGATCTCCATAGGTTTCCATGGAGAATGTATACCTACCATGGCTTGATTTATCAAGTTATCAGCATGATGTCAACTTGCTTACAATTTAGCAATCAGCTGACCAAAGCCAGTACGAGTTGGCTCCAGTTCACCACAGTAGGTGCTGTCTTTAAGAAGGAGGTTGAACAGCCTTATAGACAGAGAGAACAAACTGACTGAGGAGGCCCAAGGGGAGGAGTTTGGAGGTGGGTGAAAGAAGATAATGGGATTAAGAAGTACTGATTGGTAGTAACAAAATAGAATGGGGATTTAAGGTAAAGCACAGGGAATATAGTTAACAATCCTATATAATAAAAGGGTAATATGCAAATAGACCAAAGGGCAGAACAACCGAACAACCAAAGCATAATCTTCTAATCTAATAAAAAAGTAATATGCAAATAACTCCGAGACACCTAAGCCACGTCCACCCGCCAGTCAGAGTGGCTGCATGCAAATTAACCCAGTCAAGATGGCGGCTGGTAGCCATGGAGCTAGAGCAAACAGGAAGCTTCCGTTGCACCAGCGATGGAGTTGAAACTGCCTGCCTAGGCTGGCTAGGCCTCTGCTCAAGGCAACAATGTTTCAATTATAGAAGGCACGGAGCTGAAGCAAACAGGAGCCTTTGTTGCCTGACTAGACCGCCGCTCAAGGCAACAAAGTTTCAATTATAGAAGATAAATAAACCCCAGAAACCTGATTCCAGCCAGCCTCGCTGGGACCTTGGGTCAATAGGAGCTGTGGGCAGCCTGAAAACGGCCCTCAGCCCCTCACCCAGGCTGGCCACACCCCCATGGGGTGAGGGTTCCCATTGGGAGGCTTGGCCAGCCTGGGCTGTTTGCAGGCTGGCCAGGCACGCCAACAGGTGGACATCCCCCGAGGGGTCCCAGACTGCAAGAGGGCACAGGCTGGGCTGAGTGGACCCCCCCCCCCGAAATGAATACAAAATAGCATTGAATGTAAACTTCAATAAAAAATTTTTTTTGTAGCCCAGCCAGCGTGGCTCAGTGGTCAACCTATGAGTTACGAGGTCATGGTTTGATTCCTGGTTTGATGCCCAGGTTGCTGGCTCTATTCCCATTGTGGGGCATGCAGGAGGCAGCCAATCAATGATTCTCTCTCACTATTGATGTTTCTCTCTCTCCCTCTCATTTCCTATCTGAAATCAATAGAAATATATTTAAATATTTATTTTATTTTATTATTATTTTTTTTAATGAAGGATGAGTTTGAAAACTTACCATGGAACAATACAAAGGAGATGATTGAAACCATTTGCTAAAATTGCTCCTGGGGTTATTGAGAACATGATATCCTTGATATCATATGTCAGTAACCTAGTTATTGGTAGGATAGTAAATAGAAGCAAATGTAACCATGATGAAGTAATACCTCTACTTCTAGAGAGGAGGGAAACACACACCACTACCACCATCACCACCACCAGCCCCTCTACTCCACTGCACCCACAGGTGAGGGATGGCCTTACATGGCTTGTAGGGAAATTGACTAAGAGCAAGGGAAAGCGTGACTGGCTCTGATTCAGCTATTTCCATGTTTTCAGTTTTCCTTTACAGTGTTGTTTCTCTGACTCACAACCCTGCATTTATTGTACAGGTGGAAGGGGACCAGCTCCCTCCAGGACATACTGTCAGCCAGTATGAGACCTGTAAGATCAGAACCATAAAAGCCGGCACCTTGGAGAAGCTGGTGGAGAACCTGCTGACAGCTTTCGGGGACAATGACTTCACCTACATCAGCATCTTCCTGTCAACGTACAGAGGCTTTGCCTCCACCAAAGAAGTGTTGGAACTACTGCTGGACAGGTAAGAATCAGAGGGCGGGTGAGCGGTGACGGAATGTAGGACTGTGCAGAGTGAGGGATGAGGTTCTGAATCACCTGCAGTTGGTGCTGAGTGACATGTATGAGAAAGGATTAACTGGAAAGGGTGGAGCAAATGGCATGGAGATTATTCAGGAGCAACTTATGGTCTATTTGTGATGAAGATATCTCATAAAAAGTCTATAGGAGTTAGGAATACATGCTGTGAATCTAGACTTAATTGTTTATAAAGTTCACTTACTACTTGGCACCCTAAAACTTTTTCCATGTTTTTATAATTTCATATAATTTCAGTAAGTAACTGGGAATTTTATTGGGTTCTGAGATTTAAATATGCTATTATGTGCAGCATGGAGCTCAGTGTTAAATCTATAGGAAGCAGCTCATGCATGGTGGCCATAAAAATCCTATATAATAATACTACATAATAAAAGGATAATATGCAAATTGACCCTAACAGCAGAACCACTGGGAATGACTGGTCACTATGACACACACTGAACACCTGGGGGCAGATGCTCAATGCAGGAGCTGCCCCTGGTGGTCAGTGCACTTGCACAGGGGAGCTCTGCTCAGCCACAAGCCAGGCTGACGGCTGCCAGTTCATATGTGGTGGTGGGAGCCGTTCCTGCCTCCTCAGCAGTGCTAAGGATGTCCAACTGCAGCTTAGGCCTGCTCCCTGCTGGCAAGGGGACATCCCCCAAGGGCTCCCAGGCTGCCAGAGGGATGTCTGACTGCCAGCTTAGGCCCAATCCCCCCGGGGAGCGGGCCTAAGCCAGCAGGTGGACATCCCCCAAGGGACTCCAGACTGCGAGAGGGCACAGGCCAGGCTGAGGGACCCCGCCCCCCAAGTTTTTGTGCACCGGGCCTCTAGTGATGATAATGATAACTACCAACAACCACTGTGCATCAGCTGCTTTATAGACATGCACACAAATGTCATCCCTGATTTATGTTGTCACATGTCACATATAGCAGAGCAGTGTACATTGTAACTCACACACCGATGATTGTATTTCCCCCTTTATTTCTAATTAAACTTTGTCTTGTAAAAAATAAGTCAGACAATTGTTTTAGAATCATGAGAGTTCTCATCCAGACCCTTATATTCTAAGGTTTTCTGTATCAGAAAGGAAATGAGATAGGATGTTTTTGTTGGAGTTGTTGAATACTGATTTTAACTAGGTTTAAAAAGTTGACAGTAATATGTCCTCATGTTAAATGTTCTTATACTATAGGAAGGTATAAAAAACACACACGAATATTTTCTTGTGGCTACCTTTTCCCAGATAACTTTCATTAGGTTTAAAAAATATATAGAAGTAGAAAGAAAAAAATTAAGACAGACAATCTAATTAGGCAGATAATGCACATTAAGATTTCAAAAGTTGAAGTAATCCATGTACATAGTGAAAAGTTCGAACAATTTAGAAAATTATAAAAGTAAGAAGTAAAAATTTCCTTTTTCCCTAGTCCCATTTCTCAGTCCCTCGCTCCTGGGTGATCAATGCACACCATCGCTTTTGTATTCTTCCCAAATTTTGGAGTGGCATATGTACATTTACAGATATGCACATTTATATAGATATGTGTCATGCATGTGATATTACATATAGATTATACACTTAAATATGATATAAATAGAATCATAATACACAAGTCTGTTTTGAAATATTTTTTTTCACTGTTATATCTTGGAGATTTTTTGTTCATTAAGGGACTTAACATATGTAAAGGGCTTATTGGAACAGTGCTGACATTTTGAAAGCTCAAATAAACTGTCATTTCAAAATCAGCACATGTAGGTATTTGCCATATTCTTTTTATTGAATTGACTTTTCTATGGACAGTTAAGCTCTCTCCAGTTTTTTAATTTTTAAAAAAAATTTTAAACAGTGCTGTAAAGAGTGTCTGAATATGTGTCTTCTGAGTATCTGTTTGAGAATCCCATAGAATAATTTCATGGAAGAGAGATTGATACGTCAGAATGTTTTAGCACTTGAAAATGTGAAAGATATTGCTAGATTGCCCTCCGGACGACTGCACCAACCTCACTCCTGGCCACAGAAGAGGGTGCCCCTTCCCCCACTTTCCTCACACCCTTGCCAATTCTGCCATCGAAACTGTCTCTACCATGATCTGTCCACTGAAAATCAACTCATTGTTTTTAAATGTATGTTTCCTACATTTAGGAGTGAGGTTTAGCATTCTTTAAAATACTTAACGGGGCATTTGTGTTTTCTGTGAGCTGTCCTTGCATATCCTTTACTTATTTTTATTTTGTACCATTGTCATCTAATTATTGATCGGCTAATTGCAACTACTTGTATATTAACAGAATTGGTGCTTTGTTTATTATATGTTGGAAATATTTTTCCTAATTTGTCCCTTGGGTTCAACAGTTATTTATTAATATTCTTTTTATGAAGACGTTTAAATATTTTTCTGCATTTGCATCTATCAGTCTTAGGAAAGGCCTTTTAATAATCAAGTTATATTCCAATGGAAATAAGATTATTGATAACAGTAGGCTCTTCTCAAGATATTTTCCTCGTAGATGCATACAGAGTGAAACCGTTTGGCTCCTATGTTCTGTATATTCAGGAGCATTCACAAGCTATCTCCCCAAGCTATCATGCATTGATCTGCTTATGGTAACTCTGGACTGAGAAAGTCCTGTAGATTTTTGCATAGCAGTACTTAAAACACTAAGCCTGGAGTGTAAACCTGTGGGATTAGTGAGTCATTTTTTTCATAGTTTGTTTGCTTGTATAATACCTCTCACCTATAAATAGAACCTGAAGAATTATGTGAGTTTTCTCTTTGCTATTCTATATTTATAAAAAGGCTGCAGTATACCTACTGCTGGCAGGCAGTGGGAGAAAATAGGTCAATCCATCAGAACTCCTGCGAGAGTTTTTTGGAATGGATGACCTCTTCTACTTCTGGGGTAACTCCATGGAGTCTAGGCTACAGATGGCCACAGTCAGTAAGGGAGCGCGTGCGTGAATTCCAGCTGCTCACCACAAGCAGTGGACAGACACACAGGAACTAGATGTTTAGTCTATGACTCGTGGACATCCAGCTTTTATTTGATGATCTTAAAAAATCTTCTCTTTGTTCTCCTATTATAGACATATTTGGATTTTTAATATATTGCCTAGATGACAATGATTAAATAACAAAATCAATATGAATTCAAATTATGTTTGATTCAAATCGTCATTTAAGGTATAACTGAATGAAGAGTTAAGGTTTATCTTGAACCATTTGGATGGGCCAGAACCTGGCCTTGAATTTAATCTCATAGTATGTTTTTCCTTGCCTCTGAGGTGAGTGGAATCATCAAGTACCAAATGCCTGTACAATGCCCAGGGCTGCAGGGCATCATGTGGGTGAAACGGATATGTAAGGCTTGATTGGTTCTTACCCTGGTGGTGAATTTTTCGAGAAGCTGCTGGTACTTACCCTGTAGGGACCCTCGCTTGCAACCCCCTCAACATAATCCTATATAATAAAAGCCTAATGTGTTAAGTGTCTCATTGGCTGTTCAGCCAATCAAAGCGTAATATGTTAATGATATGCTAAGACCACTCAATTGCTGCTAAGACGTGCACTGACTACCAGGGGGCAGACGCTCAAAGCAGGAACTGCCCCCTGGTGGTCAGTGTACTCGCACAAGGGGAGCACTGCTCAGTCAAAAGCCCTGAGCCGGGCTCAAGGCTGGTGAGTGCAGTGGTGCTGGTGGGAGCACCTGCCTCTGTGACAGTTGGACATCTCCCAAGGGCTCCTGGACTGTGAGAGGGCACCCCCCTCCCCCTGCCCTCGAGTGCATGAATTTCGTGCACCAGGCATCTAGTTTATGTTCATAATTTTATACTCTTTTTCTTTGAGAGGACCCCTCAGATTACATATGCTGACACTGCAAAACCCTGGATTCACCCTGAGACCTTAATATTTTACTGAAAAAGATAAGGCTTACATTTATGAAACAAATAGACAACCACTTAAGATGATATTAAAATAAAATGCTAACATGCTCTGAAGAAGTTCAGAGAACTAAACCCCATTTATTTTGCTTCCTCTGCAGAAATTTGGAGTTGTCCAGATATGTACAAACTTTAACCTGAGTATTT
Source organism: Murina feae (assembly GCA_004026665.1). NCBI lineage: Eukaryota > Metazoa > Chordata > Mammalia > Chiroptera > Vespertilionidae > Murina > Murina feae. The sequence goes on from PVJC01011292.1 coordinate 33,704, forward strand.
CTTCCTCACTCCATTTGCTACTCACACTTAGATCTTGTGACCAGATGTTAATCTTTGTTTTATTTTAATAAAAATTCAGATTCTGTACAGCACTGGGTTCTTAAATTTATTTTGGGGAATTTTAATGTCTATAATTGGGAAGTAAGCAGTTAAGTTGCATGAGCTTACCTTTTCTGAATGTTTTTATTTATTTTAGAGAGGAAAGGAGAGGTGGGGAGAGAGAGAAACATTGATCAGCTGCGTCACCCCTACAGGGCATGTGCCCTCACCAGGAATGGAACTGGCGACCTTTTGGTCCATGGGACATGCAATCAACTGAGCCGCTCCAGCCAGGCCATGTACTATTTTCTTGTTAGGAAATTATAGTAGACTTGTTTGTGAGTCTCTGGTGTAATTTTTAAAATAATTTCTCTTGGTTTCATAATAATATATTGCTTATCTTTTGTGAAATCGACACTGAAAAGCTATTGTAGAATGTGCTAATCCTAACCAGCCAAAAATGGATTGAAGGCAGATGCTGCAGTATTTATTTCCCTCCAGAGAAAAGCTTATTTGAAGTAAAGCTTTAATTTTCCTTAAGACTTCCAATCACATGGCTTTTCTTCTATGGAACTGTTTGCTTTCTGTGATTTAAAAAAAAATATTTTTATAATTTTTTTTTTATTCTGTTAATATGAGCCTTTGTGTTTGACCAGTAGACAGTGGTTTAAAGTCCCCATGGCCAATTCCATGTGTTTGCCTTACCCTGTACTTGGGGTGATCAGCAATTCACAAGGAATCCTGCTTTCTGTGCTTCTCCCCATGGCTCGGAGTTAATTCTAGGGCTCGCTGGCTTCCTTTCAGTCTGAGAGAGAGGGTTTGAATTGTGGCTTCGTTGTTTGCGTTGGGGCTTTGAGATTTTATCTTCCCTAACTTTAAACATACATTCCATTTAAAAATATATTCTTCCCACCACACCATTAAAAAAATGTAAGGGAGAAAGTTTCCTCTGAAAATACCCAATGTCAAGTGTGAGGAGAAACCTAACTCAGCTAGTGATCCTCGCCGAGAGCCAAGAAGTGTTTGTAGAAACATCTAGGTTTTTCTTCAGGCAGCTGTCACATTAGCTACTTCGGGGGATATTTCTCGGTCATTCTCTTTTTCTGCATCTCTCATAGCAGAAGTAAGCAAGATGCTAAGAGCAGGCAGAATAGGGGTGAACGAGGTCCCCAGGAACTTGCGCTGAGTCACTGATGGCACTCAGGCCGCAGTTTGGGAAGGACTGAGCAGGAACCCGAGTTAGCCCTTCAGTTCAAGTGCATCCTCCAGGGAGGACTTCTGGAGGGGACTAAGGTTGCAGCCACCTGTTAACATGACGCTTCAAGGCCAATGTGGCTTGAGTTTGCTTACTTAGGTCACAGAGAGGAGACTAATTCCGTGGGTTTTTGAACTTACTTCTTCTTCCCATGTTTGCTTCCCCGAGTTTTCGTAGACGTTATCTCATTTAGTTCATCTGTCATTACATTACTCCCGTGTTTACAGATGCAAATGTTGAGGCATAGAAACATTCAATCAGTAAGTGGCAGAGCTGGAATTAAGACCTCCATCTTTCTGACCTGGAAGCTCTTTATGATTTTATTTTATTTGTTTATTTTAAATCTTTATTGTTGAAAGTATTACATATGTCCCCCCTTTTCCCCATTGACTCTTCTAGCCTGCCCCGCCCCTCGCCCCAGGCCCTCAGCACACTATTGACTGTGTGTGTGTGGGGGGGTGGGGGTGGGGGGATGTGGGGGGGTGGGCAGGCTCTTTTCAAGCATAGCAAGTCACCTCTCGAGGTTTGTCGCTGCTGGGTCTGTGTGTCTGGAGCGTTTCTGTGTATTTGATGTGCTCAGGCCAAATCCCCTGACCTGAATCTGCTCCTTCCAAAAGGAAGGGAGCTTGAGAGAATTTACACAAGTATCTTACCCCTAAGGGGATGGTGATCTTAAATCCATACTTCATGAACACCTAGCGAGGCAACACCTTCATATGAGAAGATGATGCATCGACAGCCAGCAGGAAGGGGGGCTGCCCTTGCCAGCGAAGCCAGTTTCTCTGCGGCATAGAGAAGAGTTGATCAAATATAAAAGGAAAACATTTTATTTTTCCCATAGTCTGTCATAAGTGCCAAACATGCTTCCTTTTCCTTTCAGAGCTTTAGGATACTCCTGGGGACAGCAGTTTTCCTGTCTTTCTTTGAGTCACGAGGTTTATGGGGCAACACAGGAGTGTAATGGCTACGGAGATGGGCTTGGGAGTCAGAAAATGAATTTGACTCCAGTTTTGTGCCCCTCACATGCTCTGCAACATTGGGAAAGCTACTTCATTTTACCGGCTTCCGTTTCCTTATCTACAAAATGAGAATGAAAAAGAAGCCTTATCTGTAGAGTTGCTCTGAGTTTGAAGCTCGATCATATAACGTTTCCAGGATAGCAGTTGGCACATGCTAAGGGCTTAGGAGATCACCCTCAGTATTTCTTTCTTCGAGACACTGACCACTCTTTGCAGTTACCTTTCTTATCTATCCTGCTGTTTCCTGACCTGCCTCCTACTCAGAATCATGTCTGTCTTGGTCATTGCTGCACCCTTAGAGAGGAATGCTATTTGGCAGTTGGTGCTTACAAATGATTTGTCTAAGAAATAAATAATGGTTATTATTCAAGCCTGTTATAGGCACTTGCATTGGAAGGTATAACAGTGAACATTACCCAGCCTCTGGCTACTTTTCATGACAGACACATCTAGAGACTTGTACCATTATTGTCAAGGCAGTGAGGGCTCAATGAATACTTTACATTTTTTATTTATTTTTTTAGGGAAATTTAGGCTCACAGCAAAAGTGAATGGAAAGCACAGAGAATTCTCGTATACCTCCTACCCCCATTCATCCCCCCACTATCAGCACCCCCACCAGAGTGGTACATTTGTTACAATCATTATCACCCAAAGTCCATAGTTTACCCTAGGGTTCACTCTTGAAGTTGTACATGTTATGGGTTTGGACAAATATGTAATGATATGTCTGCATTATTATTATAGTATCATACAGGGTGTTTCCATTGCCCTGAAAATCTTCCGTGCTCTCCCTGTAATCTCTCTCTTCCCCCCGCGGCCCCCAATCCTTGGCAATCACTGATCTTTTTACCTTTTCCAGAACCTCATATAGTTGGAATCTTATGGCATGCAGTCTTTTAGGATTGACTTTTTTGTAAAAAAAAATATATTTTTATTGATTTCAGAGAGGAAGGGAGAGGAGTAGGGAGAGAGAGACAGACAGACAGACATTTGTGATGAGAGAGACTCATTGATCAGCTGCCTTCTGCATGCCCCACACTGGGGATTGAGCCCACAACCTAGGCATGTGCCCTGACCGGGAATTGAACTGTGACCTCGTGGTCCATAGGTTGATGCTCAACCACTGAGCCACACAGGCTGGACTAAGATTGGCTTCTTTCACTAAGTATCATGCAATTACAGCGTCTCCGTGTCCTTTCTTGGCTTGAAAGCGCATTTCTTTTTCCTGCTGCGTGAGATTCCATTGTCCGAGTGTAGCAGTTTGTTTGTACCCTTGGGGGTATCTTGGCTGCTTCCAGGTGTTGGAGATTATGAGTAAAGGCGCTGTGAACATCATGGATAGGTTTTGTGTAGACATACATTTTCAGCTCCGTTGCATAAATACCAAGGAGCAAGATTACTGGCTCAAATGAGAAGAGCACGTTTAGTTTTGCAGGAAATTGCTAAACCTTCTTCCAAAAGGACCATATCACTTTGCATTTATTGCTCCATATCCTTGGCAGTATTTGATACTGTCTTTGTTTTTGGATTTTGGCTGTTCTAATAGGTGTTTAGTGGTATCTTATCCTATTTTTAATTTTCAGTTTCCAGTAGGCACATGACATTGTACATCTTTTCATGTGCTTCCTTGTCACCTGTGTATCTTCTTTGGTGAAGTGTCTGTTGAGTCTTCCGCCCATTTTTTAATCGTGTTTCCTTTCTTTTTTTTTTTTTAAATATATTTTATTGATTTTTTACAGAGAGGAAGGGAAAGGGATAGAGAGTCAGAAACATCGATGAGAGAGAAACATCGATCAGCTGCCTCCTACATACCCCACAATGGGGATGTGCCCGCAACCAAGGTACATACCCTTGACTGGAATCGAACCTGGGACCCTTCAGTCCGCAGGCTGACGCTCTATTCACTGAGCCAAACTGGTCAGGGCTGTTTCCTTTCTTATTGTTGTTTTAAGAGGGCTTATTTTTTTTTTTTTTTAATGTATTTTATTGATTTTTTACAGAGAGGAAGGGAGAAGGAGAGAGAGTCAGAAACATCAACGAGAGAGAAACATCAATCAGCTGCCTCCTGCACACCTCCTACTGGGGATGTGCCCGCAACCATGGTACTTGTCCTTGACCGGAATCGAACCTGGGGCCTTTCAGTCTGCAGGCCAACGCTCTGTCCACTGAGCCAAACCAGTCAGGGCAAGATGGCTTATTTTTATATATTTTAGGTAACAGTCTTCTAGCAGATGCATCTTTTGCAAATATTTGCTCCATGGGCTTGTCTTCTTACTATCTTGACATGGTCTTTTGCAGAACAGATTTCCATTTTAACTGAGTCCAGCTTATCAGTTTTTTTCTTCCACGATGTGTGCCTTTGGTGTTGTGTGTAAAAGGTCCTTGTCATGCCCGAGGTCACGTAGGTTTTTTCCTATGTTATCTTCCAGAAGTTTTATAGATTTAGATTTTACATTAGGCCTATGAGCCGTTCTGAGTTAAGTTTTGTGAAGGGTGCAAAGTCTGTGTGTGGATTCCTCACCCACCATGTCGAAGACCAGTTGACTGTCTGTTGCTCAGCCGTCCTGTGACTAGGTGTGAGCCTTACGATGAGCCTGGGCCCCTGGACCGTGACCTTTACCGGTGCTTCTGAGTTTATGTTTTTCCTCCCTCAGGGAAAGGATGCCTAGGAGGACCTGGGGATGGCTTTTCCTTTAGGGAGGTGAGGCTCTGATAAAACCCAGCGAGTTAGGCTCTGGCCAACTAGTTTCCCCCGAGAGCAGGCCTTGTGAAGAAGAACATAAGGAGAACGGAGTGCTCTGGTCTTTCAAAATGGCTCCCTTTCCCATCCCTTTGCTGGAAGCAGGAGATTTTTTCTCTCTGACATTCCCTGTGAGAACCTGGTCAAGCTTCTATAGACAACCGGGTGGCTTCATCTATGGTTTTTATCTTTCAGATGTGTCCACGCTGAGCTCTAGCAACTCTCCAATCACTGTTCAGGGTTTCCTGCCTTGGCACTGGTTCCCGTGGGGAGTCTCTGTGTCTCCAGTGTTGGAGACAGTGGTTTGCCCTCTGACCTCAGATCTCTGGTGGATCTAAGAAGAGTTGTTGATTTTTCAGTTTGTTCAGCTTTTTCCTTGTTATTGGACAGAGTGGCTACTTCTCAGCTCCTTCTGTGTTAAACTGAACAATGGAAGTCCTCTTTTGCCCATTTTCAATTGTGTTGTTTGTTTTCTTGTTGTTAAGGTTTAAGCTGTAGGTGATCTTATTTTCTTGACTGACTGTGTCCTTTTAAGAAAAACCTTTCTTCCACTGGGAGCCATGAGGTGGCCCATGACCGTAGTAAACCTCCTTTCAGTAGCTCATAGCGGACATCCATTCAGCTCTCCAGTGCTTTCTTAGCACGAGAAGCTGGGCAAGCATTTTTGAGATGCGTACAATTTGTTCCTAATTACTTTTTGTAAAACCTCACTTAAAAATAATTAAGGTTTTTTTTACTTAATTCTAGACTTAGACTGGGCACTTGCCAAATATTTGAATTCATGCTGGCATGCAGTGCTCATGAGATCCCATTCCTTCTTCTCTTTTAGTAGGAGGCCAGGCTTCCAATATCTTCCCTCTGCTCTTCCAAGTCCAGAGGAGGGGGGTGGCTATGAGCGGAGAGCTCATCAGGGAGCAGATACTGGGATTTAACCGCAACTTACACGGTGACCACAGTACCTTCAGGTGCTGGTCGCTTACAACAGTGACACTTACAAACATATTAAACGTTACAATTAAACTCATAATATTACTTTTCCTACACTTTTGTTTCTTCTAAGAGTCACTTGTGTCTACTTTCTATCACTTATATGGGAAAGTTTTTCAAAATAATGCTATACTATTTTTTAAATTTATTTTATTTCCACCCCCGGTTTCTCCCCGCCCCTCCCAACCCCCAAAATGTAGAAATAGAATCTTTTGTCCCATGGTGCATGGAAAAGTTGAGGTTTATTTGTCGGTCGGCTCCAGGATGCTCATCCCACTCACAGAGTGGAAAAACTTTCAGGAAATCCTAACATTGCTTTGTTTCCTTTTCTAGCTCAAAATACAGACATGTTGCATATCCTGACTCGAGTCAGAATTTCTTAGAAAACAAAGGCCATTTCTTACGATTTTTGTTATAACAGATGAGTTTAAATAGATTTTCTCTAGGTTTGAGTGCTCATGATTCCATAGTCAAGAAACCCTCTGATGGTATATATGTCGTGGTTAAAAATAAAGGCAGATTGCTGAAAAATAAATTGGACTCAGATCATATTTCCTGTGACTATTAGGAAGATGAAAGTGTTTGCTGATGGAAAAGAAAAGAGAATTATGATAAGGGCCATGAGAATCTCTGAGTATTGAAATGCTTCTAACATCAAAAAGAACATTGAAAACTTGTAGAGGGCACACAGTTCAAGAAAGGTCCCGTGCGCTTGTTGGTTCATGCTTTATCAGGTGGAGGAAAGCAGTTTAGATAATAAAGCTATAGAAAATATAGCATCCTATATAATATCCTATATAATAAAGAGCTAATATGCTAATTAGACTGAACAGCAGAACAACCTTCCGGATGACAGTCCAGACGACCTTCTGGACACAGCTGGGGCTGTGAGGGCCCGGCCCCTTGCACAAATTTCGTGCATTGGGCCTCTAGTTTATAATAATTCACATACCCATTTCTGGCGGGCAGAATAATGACCCCCAAAGACATCTAGTCTTACTCCCTGGAACCTACGAGGATGTTGGATTCCATGGTAAAGCAGAATTGAAGTTGCAGATGGAACTAAGGTTACTAATCAGCTGCCTTTAAAATAAGCAGATTATTTTAGATGATCAGGTTGGGCCCAGTGTTGTCACAAGGGTCCTGAAATGTGAAAGGTGGAGGTAAAAGAGAGTCAGAGGAAAACTGTGAGGCTGGAGACAGGATAAGAGAGACCAGGAATTCTTGTTCGGGGACGTAGCAGTGCTCATGGGCTCTAGGAAGCTGAAGGTCAGTTGTTGCTTGACTTTCACCTTTGTTCTGTTCAGGACATCACACCCTGTTCAGCCGTGGCCCACACACTCAGCTCGCGGAAGCGTGGTTGGGAACGGAGCGATGGGGCTCAGCCGCCACGTGACCGGCTTTGTTACTCTGCTCCCTGTAGCCACACCACGGCTCTGGGAGACCAGAAAGCTCAGTTTGGTTGTTTTAGAATCATTTCCAACTATAAGCACTCAGAGGAAAAGGGAAATGAGTTCTCTTCCCTGCCGGGCTGCGCGTCTTTGGTAAATCTGTCTTTATTTTTGTCAAGTGGACCCTGCTGTCGCCCACAGCACCGTGGGTCCTCCGCGGGAGCCTGTGTGACTGCAGGGCGCCAGCGCGACAAGGTGGCAGCGAGGGCTGTGTTCACGCCAACACTGGCGGGTGGTTCAGGCTACCCCATAGGCCAGAGCCAGGCTAGCTTTCATGTCTTCAAATGAGAGAAATATGTTTTTGTGAAGTGGTTGTGTGTGTGTGTGTCTGTGTGTGTGTTTCATTTCGCAAAGGGAGGCAGCACATACAGTTTCCCTTGTTTAAAAAATACCAAATTTCTCAGCAGGTTTCAAAAAGGTGCTGCTGTTTGGGAACTAGAAACCCCCCCCCAAACTGATGAAACACGGAGAGGCAAGGCGCCTGTATCCTGAGTGGGAACTGGCCACTTTTAAACTCAGTTTTGATCATCCCAAACAGTGTTGTTGGTGTTTTTACCATTTTTAACAGTTGGTGGGAGGGGTTGATCACCAATCCCTGTGCCAATCGGCTAAAAACTGTGGACCCTCTCAATAGAAAAAAGCTCATCACCAAATGTTGCATGCGGTTAGAGATTCCAGACTTCCATGAGCTCATCC
>PVJC01011293.1:0-41860 GCA_004026665.1 Murina feae
ATGCTGAAAGGTATCCTTTGAGAATAGAATAGAATCAGAGGCATAGAAAGGGAGTGGACTGACAATTTTCGGGGGTTAAGGGTGTTGGGGATGCGTGAAGAGACTGGACAATAATTGTACACCTATGGATGAGGACAATTGGGGGGGGCAAGGTCAGAGGTTGGGGTGGGAATTGGGAGGAGGGGAGCTATGGGGGAAATAAGAGGAACAACTGTAATAATCTGAACAATAAAGATAAATTTAAAAAAAAAATATCTAAGTGAGGCAGGCACATTTCCTAACTGAGGTAAGAAAACTGTGAGGTTCCTTGTTCTGGTAGGATCAGGGTGTTGGCGGTGGTGAAGAGTGGTGTGAGGGAATGTTAGCACACTCTCATAAGAGGTTAATTAGCTAGCTGAAAAATGCTGTATGTTCTCAGGCAGTAGAATGCCTGCATTGCATGAGTAACCATGAGATCAAGAGGGGAAATTATAATTTGTTAAGCAGAATTTCAAAGTGGCAGCTATTTCCCTAAAACAGGGAAATAAGCCTTTGCCACCAGGTCAAGGAGATGCGTTTTTGATGACTCCCATAAAATTGAGTTAAAACCCTAAGTATTTGTCCAGATTGCTCATGTAGATGAAAGGATTTTCAATTGGGGAAGCCTATGGAAGGATCCTATTGACAAGCCTTCTTCAGATTACAAAAGGCCGGTACATGACTTGGACTAAGAGTCATTACAATCTCAGGAAAATTTGTTTGCATTATCCAGTTAAGCCCAGAACTCCTCTGAGTTGTTTTGTAAGAGCTCTACAATGTTTGGGCTGTCCATAGCCTTATCAAAAGAGAGTGGCTGCCTTCCTTACACAGGCTATAAACTCAGTAATGGATTATGTTTGGCAAAATTATAATTTATCTTTTGAAACTCCATGTACCTTTTTTGCTAAGTCTGAGAGCAAGTAAATGGAACACCTTTTATAAGATTCCTTGTTTTTCGAATACAGCAGGAGATCATGTACTATTGTATCAGGACCAAATTATAAGGGAAACTTAGACCTTTTAAGTCTTGATTGAGAATTTGGGAAAAGTAGGAAGGGACTTCAGAGACCAGTATGCTCTTCCCCAGGTGAAGACAAGAAGGAAAGATTTAGAATGGAAAAAGAGAAAGTTTCAGATATATTCTGGTTGGAGATTGTTGGATGAGGAAGCAGAAGGCAGGCTAATTAGAAGCAAAGAATCTTTTGTAATTAGTTGGGAACATACTTGTCATTTTCTGGTTTGTTCTGAGTTGTAAGTAAAGACAAAAAGAAGGGAAGCTGGTAGCGATTGACCTAGTCCTGACCATTTTGGTCAACTGCTGCGGAGCTTGTGGTTTGGCTTCCTGTAAATCTTCTCATATAATTTGTCTCTAACAACATCTAGAAATGATTAAATAATAATTGATGCATGAGGTAAGATTTTTGCAAAGTGGAAATGTAATGTTTTAACTTGTAAACAACTTACAGACACCTGAAAACATGGACTTCTCTCCTTAATACTATTAAAATTTAATTTTTCTCTCTGAAATTGTTTGTGTTGTTCCAGAGGATCTTGATGATTTAAGAATGGAGGGAGTAACTACTCTGGTACCTTCTGGGAGCAAATTTAATCAAGGTCGTGCTACTCACCCTGCTGAACTTCAGGCCAAGGTCACACTGAACATCTGTTCAAGGTGTGCCAGGTAAAACAAATTATAGGTGTAGTATCTATCAATGTGGTCTTGACTTTTAAAATCTAAGGTTTTGATGCAAAGCATGTACTTTGTGTAAAGAAAATTTTTTCCTCCTAGTTATCTTCCGTGCTAACATTGGCAAGGGAGTTTGCTGTGCCATTGATCCTTGTGTCCAGTGCCACTCAGACGAACAGTGAATCAAAGAGTTTAGATTGTCCTCACTTCACAGTTTGGGACTATTTTAAGTCTCTGTTTCTGAATCTCATTTGCTGTCTGCCCTTCTGTTCCCTTTCAAAGGAAGATTCAAGGGTAAAAGTTCAAAGCTACTTCTAAAGCACCTGCATTATGCACAAGTTTGCCCAGGTACAGTCTAAAATCTAATATTAGTGGCCTCTTAACCTGCTCCTTATCCTTTTCACCTCCTGGAAAGAATTTAATCAGCTTGAGGCTTTTCAGTGTTGGCAGCTGGAAGCAATCTTTGCATACACTGGATGAGGCCAGAGAAGTAGCTTAAGTTACTGCCAAGTCAGCTCCCTGTGCTGGTCCAGCAGAAACTCACCAAATAGCTAGAATTCATTCTTCTGTAGGCACCAAATCTCATTTGCAAAGAGGCTTTTAAGCCTGTTTAAATGATAAAACAAGCCTTCTAACCCTTATGTAAATGGTGCAGATTAGCAAGAACAATGCACTGGCTGGCCAGTTTTATCTCCTTTTCTTTATGTCTAGCTATTCTATTGTAGTTTGAGAGGGGATTAGCTGCTTGAAAAATAAGGAGGGGGAAAGTGTAGGAAAATCAAATCAGATTTTTGTAGCTTTTCCTCTTTTACTCCTTTGGAATTTTTGTTTTTAATTGTGCCATTGCACAGTAAATACAACAATGGAAACAATGCTTCAGACAAGTGATATTTGGTGAACTGAGTTTTTTTTTGGTTATGGCTGTGAATAAAACTGGTAATATTTATGTGATGATAGTTATGTTACCATTATAATTTGCTAGTTATTAATATTTGGAAAGGAGCAAAGGGAAGGCCAGACATTGTACTAGTAAACAGGGCCATCTGGGCAGCTTCACCAGGAAGCTGCAATTGCACACTCCCCAGGAAACCACTTGTCCATTCCCTGCAGATCAGTGGGGGAAGGGACTAGACAAAAGGGAAGATGGGCACATGCATAGTGAATTTGGGTGACATAGGGAAGGTACTTGCCTGTCAGTCTAATTGGGGGACAAAGATCATTGTCTGGTGGGGGAGGGGGAGGTTCCAATGCAAGCCCACAACAATTTGGGAATACATAATCCCCAAAGGATTTCTTTTTTGTTCTGCTTCCTTGCACTCATCCATGTTCCCTCCCTAGCCATGTGGCCCTAGAAGCTGCATGGCCCATGGCCATGTGGATCCTACACACAATGAACTGCAGCTGGGAGCATAAGCTAACATAGCCAGATGCTGGACTGGACTGTGCAAATATGTAGCAGAAACTCTGAGCTCTGGCTTTAATTCTAACTCTGCTGAAGATGAAACGGGACTTTTTCCTTGGCAGGATGAAGGGAGAGGGGACCTTGGAAACTCAGGGATTTAATTCCACAGAAATAACACTTGCCAGGATACCTCATCCTCCTGTGAGGGCCTCTGGAAATTCTTATTCCAGCAACATCCCAAGAAGTCCACTTCCATTGGCAATGGTGGGGAAATAGAAGACACCCCACCAAAAGCAGTTAGGTATCCTGAGTATACAAGGCCATCTATGGAAGAGTGGTTTGCATTTTAAATAAAACCTTTATTTGTACATTTGTACATTTTGTACACATTTATACATTTACAATTTGACTTAAGAGGGGTTGCTGCAAGGTCTTTCATGTCCTTTGGAGAAGATTTAGAGATGAGATGTTAAGTTTTAAAATGGGAAAACGTATGGAAATAACATGTCTTTAAACTATTGAATTTAGAAAGGACCAAATACATACACAGCCCTAAATTATTTACTATTCATTTTCCAAGTGATAGGGTTATACTGTAAATTACAACCTGCTTCTAAGGTAGTCCTTTATTGAATTTATTGGAAATATATTTGGTTGAGTAACTGGTTACATTTATTGCCTTCTCACTATGTACCAGATGCTACTCTAAGCACATTAAATATAAAAACTTGTTTAATTTTCAAGTAATGTTGAGAATTAGTTACTATTATTATTTTTATTTGTAGAGAGAAGAAAACTGAAGCATGAATTGATTAAATAACTTGTGTAAGACAACACAGCCAGTAGGTAGCAGTATTTTCAAACCAGGACAGTATAGCTTGACAGTCTCTTTGCTTAGTTGTTTTGCTGTATTGCTAAGCATCAAGCTATTCTCTGAAGTTGAAGATGGAGGCCAAAATAGCTAGAAAGAATGAAATAGGGACAGATTTAGGTGTTTGAAATGAGAGTTCATGATTGTTTTGATGGAGCATAAAGCAATGCTGTACTTTCAAAAGCAAGATAGAGATATATTGATTAGAGAAATGTGGTAACCAGTATAGAAGAAAACAGTGGGCTTTTAAGTTTAGAGTAGCTGCTATAGCCAGAGTTCAGAATGAAAGAAAAGCTAATACCAATTTTCAAAAACTCTGAAGGACTTGAGACTTTACCCTATTTTCATCCTAACATGCTAGTCTGCCAATGTTTTGGAGATGCTGGCAGAAAACATGACACTCCTGAATCAGAGACCAGGGACTTAGTAAGCACAACAGTAACACATAGCAGTGTATTAGCATTTTCACTGTATTCCTGAGACACAAATCTCATCGATGGACATAAATGGGGCAGTAGGTTGCAGTATATGAGAGGAACCCTGAGTTTAGGAAACATGAATATTTTATAATGGGAAGTTAGCATCGCTCTAGAGAGAGACTCCATATCTCTCTTCCAAGGCTATCTCTCTCTCTACAAAAGCCTAATATGCTAAGTGTCTGACAGTTCAACCAGTTGCTATGATGTGCACTGGCCACCAGGGGGAAGAAGCTACAACTGGTAGATTAGCTTGCTGCTGGAGTCCAACCAATCAGGAGTGGGCAAGATGGGTTGGACATGCCCTAGAGCCCTCCTGTGCTCCCTCCCTAGCCCCAGTCGTGTACTGGTGGGGTCCCTTGGCCTGGCCTGTGCCCTCTTGCAATCTGAGATCCCTCAGGGGATGTCAGAAAGCCAGTTTCAGCCCAATCCCCGCAGGCCAGGCTGAGGGTCCCCACTGGTGCATGAATCTGTGCACCGGGCCTCTAGTTTGTTATATAAAACATTCCTGAACAGATTGTCTGAAACAAAGGCTGTCAGTGTCTCCACTCACAAGATATGTAGAAACATGAGAGACTTGCAGAGAACTGTCCCTCGATATTAGTTAGAGTAGGCTACTTGGGTAATGCACTGATGTGGTTATCGGAATTTTCCATAATTAATTCTCAAGCATCAATTTATGTTGCTGACTCACCTCTCCTAATGTAAGGCTTTTTCAGTCTGTGAGAATAATACTTTGTAAGCCAGGGCTAAGCAATTATCTGAAGCCGAAGTCATAAGCTGAAGGACTATGGGTAGTGTACAGGTTTGTGTGTTCACATAACAGAAAAAGAAAATACCACTGGATTAGTTACTAATTTTACATAAAAATTGGGATTTTCATATTCTCTTTAAAAATCCATAGAAATGATAACACTGGGCCCACATTCTCCAAAGATTATACATGAACAGCTTTTCCCTCTAGAGCCGTAGACCCAGTAATTCTGCCCTAGTTCACCTCAGATTATCTATCCATCTTCTCTCATTTACACTTACCTGTGTGGAGTCTGTGGACTCTTGTTTGTAACCTCTGGTTTGTAGAAACATTGGAAGTGCAAAGATAAGCAGTGAATTAGGACTAGAAGAATTCAGATGGAGGAGCCTGGCCGGGCCCCCAGGAGCATGATCCTCTGCCCGTCTCAGGTACTGGGTTATGAGCAGGGATTTATAGTAGCCAGACTGCAGTCTTAGAGTGACTAGGCAGTGTCTCAGAACTCAGAGTGAGTTGATCAGAAATCCAGCTCTGCAAACTAGATCAAGATGGAGAAAACAATTTCTTCGCTTAGAGAACTGTGCTTGTTGCCATTGCTCTGGCACCAGCCTGGACGAAACCTGTGAGAGATCATGTAGCCTTCATACTGGAAGCTGGACACTGGATCTGGGACCTGGGATCAGGATTTAATTCCAAATCTTGCTGGATTGGAGACCGTGTGGGGCAAATGGATGAGAAAACTTAGGATAATTAATGTTACCTTGGACTTACCCAGATCTCCCAAGGCTTCACAGCAAAGACAACCTTTTTTTTTCTGAGGAATGACAAAGAGATCAAATGTCCACATTCTAAAGTACTTTGTGTGTCATCTTGGGAAAATTATGCAAATATTCAAAAGATCTGATCCCTGTTTTGTGAAATGGAGTTCTTGTAATCCTGGAGATAATTTCCAAAGAGGATGGAGAGCACTGGACAGGATAATACATGCAAAGTCAGCAGCAAAGCATTCACAGTGCAAGGCGCTCAGGAACAGGGGGTCTCCTCTTCCTCTCACTCACTGAGACAATTACCATGTAAATACTTACGCAGTTTAAAATACTTTGAGCCTTGTTTTTCTCCCATCTTTTTGAGAGGCACAAATACTGTACTCAGGTATTGAGGAAGAAGGAGCCTCATTTTCCTGACATTTGGAAACTCTCCTGCCTTTGGCTTCTGACTGGGGAGAAACTATGGTCCACCCTCCAGCATTTCCTGTGTTTAATAAAACAGTATAAGATGGGGACATTTTTCTTTGTTTGCTTGTTGTTTCATAGAGTGTTGAGGTCAAGGGATCATTTTCCCCATAGAATTGGAGAGTAAAATGTAACAAGTTAAATGGATGTGTTGTGATCTTGAAATAATACTACAGCCCCAAGATGCTGTCAACAACCTCAATATAGAGTCAATGAGACTCAAAAAAACAAAAAACAAAAACAAAAACGATGTTCAGAATTTCTGCAAAGAAACCATCAAATATCAAGTGAGTGGAAAGAGGTTCAGTTTACTCTTTAGATTGTGACTTTCCTCAGTCCCTCTTTCAAACACTGCAACACTCATGAGCTACTTGCGGGGTCATAGTAGTTCTAAGTGAGTGTGCATATGATATGTCCAGACTATTTTGCTCTGTCAAACTGAGGGCATACAGCCAAAGGCCATGCAGCCCTTCTCATTCAGAACTTGCTTGGAAGACATGATCTGAAATGAGACTGATACGCTCTACCAGGAATAATGGAGGGATGAAAGATACATATGAACTTCCACTCTACAAGACATCAGGACAAAAGAAATTAAGCCACGTTAAGTTGCTCTGTAAGACTTTATGTGCAGCAAAGTGAGAAGGATGTCGAAAAGCTTACTGATTAGCATGGCGAGAAGAAATAAGATGATCATAGACTTTTAAATAAACATCTTGCACATGGTTAATAAATACAGATGGAAGAAAGCTTGTGTTTGTAAGCTGGAAAATTATCCAGGTTAGTGTTACTCCCACAACTCTTGGTGATTTTAGTTCGATGTGGACATTGCTGCAATTTGTGTGATTTAAGCAAAGAGATGACTTCCTCTGGCAAGCAGAAAAATGCATGGCTGATAGATATGTGACCACCAAGATGCCTTAAGATTTTAACTCAGAATATTTCACTTCCCCCCTCAGATTATAAGGGGAAGAAGTCATCATAAAACTAAACTTTTAAAGAAAGAATTTTCTGTGTAGGATATAGCAGTGTCTTTATAATTAATTAGCCATCTTATTCATTACAAGGTAGATTTTTAAATATATTCATTGAGTGTCTCGTCTCGACTTTCAGAAGATTCCATGAATACAGCTGCAGATCTTTGAGCAGTGCGGGCAAAACAAGTTGCATTTGTTGCCCAGGAGTCATATCAACCAAAAAGTAAAGTATTGGTAGGGCAATAATTCAAAATATCAGGAATCGTCAGCAAAACTTCCATGGTTTAAAAAAAAGAGTGGTTTGCAAAATTGTGAGTTTCAAATGGAACTTCTCTATTAAATCTCCCGAATTTTTGTTTTAAGATAAAAGTTAAAAATAACAAGCGGACAAATGCTGATACCAAGGCACCAAATTACTATTTCAGTGAAGTTTATAAGCCACTTTTCTGGAAAGACCACCCATTAATTCGGTCTACTCACTGCCATTCTGAGTAGTTAAATCTTGTTTTTGTGGACTCCAGCCAGGGCATTCCGGGTGGTAAGAAGATATTTGTTTTTGATGGTGCAAGTGTTTGCATTCATTCATGCTTAACATCAGTAGGTGCACACAAAAAGGAGCTGGAAGCCGTTTGAAAAGAAATTGGATTACAGAGAACATGCGGTGATACTGCCTCAGAAACTCCAGCATGAGAATACTGAAAGCTACTTGTTTCCAAATAGCCTGCTGATTTTTAACTAACTTGCCTCATGTTATTGTACCAAAAATTGTTCATCATTTATTCTAAACATTGCAACGTTAAAACACTGAGTTTAGTTTTGTGTAGATACAGTTAAAGCAGATCACCATTGGTGATGGCAAGCTGCAGAAAAGATAAATGTCAAACCTTGTAATTGTGAATTAATTTCAAACTGTCTGTCTTAGGATTTACCATTGGATTTGAGGAAACTTATGTAATTAATCATTCATTATATTCTTTTCACTTTCCTATGTATTTTCTCTATTCTCAATTATTTGTGTAAGGTTTAAATTCAGCAAGTTCCTATTTGAAGGAAACGTGAGCAAAATGGACATGAAGGAAAATGGATAAGGATAAAAATAGACTATCCCTTGTTTTTAAGTTAAAAGTTTTTCAGAAAATTGACATCATAGTCCTAGAGGATTAAAAGTTCCCATTTGAGCTATGAATACAATGCAGGACACCTACTGCCATGTTTTAAGTGACAGAAATAGTTAATTTGAGCTAAAATGCATTTATGGAACACACATCTGTGTCAAGTTCTGTGATAAGCTCTGAAAACAAAATTTAATGCCCTGACCCCTAGAAACTTACACTCTAGCTGGAAAAAGACATGGTAAACAAATAAGTTCAACCCCAAATGTCAGATAGTGATTGTGCTGTGGGAAAAATAAAGCGTGGTGGGATGGCTAGGTTATTGGTGGTTATGTCATGGAGGCTGTTGCAGTGGGGGAAGTCCACACTCTTGGAAATATTGATGTATGGCTTTATTGTTCATTCCAGATCCACATGAAGGAAGAAATGAGAGTGACAAACATGAGTCTAAAGCTGGGGAACCACTTCATTTTAGTTCTTAAGACAGTAATTTCATAGTTTTTCTTTTATTTATAAATCAATGCAAGATCCTCCCCATCCCCACTTCTTTCAATAATTGCTTTGTGATTCATAAGGGAGGAAGGTCCTTGCATGTTCATGTGTTGCTTCTGAAGGATGAGAAAAGGGAAAAAAAGGATACCACCCTGAGGTGGAATTTACTCCTGGTGAAGGTGCTGTGAAGATTGTTGCAATGACAACAGAGGATTTAGCATCGTGCGTCAATAGTTAGTAAAGCAGCAGCATTGCATTGTGGCTAATTTACTGAATAAGGTTAGGACATAATGTACTTTATTTAATAAATATATCTATACATCATTAATTCATATTGATATTTGCAAGCCAATTATAACTGTAAAGTCAGCTTCTATTTCTGACACAAATTCATGGAATTAATGGTTAAGTCCACAGTAGCAAGTGAAATTCATCACTGATATTACTGGTTCGATAACATGAGAGTCAAATATTTTCCACAATGTACCTATAGCATACTATTCATAGAGGCTGATTCTTCAGTCATTTCAAACCTGTCATTGGCCCCATGAATAAACAACTGTAACCGTAACATCTGTAACTCATCAAGATCTGGAAAAAAACAGGTGAAATCATTTGATATTTAGTGCCTATTGGTGTTGCTCGCAATGTCCTCAACATTTTGAGAAATTGTTCTTGAAGGCTATTAGGCTAACAATCTTTAACAAATTATTTTTTTTCTGAAAACTACAGAGAGAATGCTGTGAGATGTTTACGTTATTAGAGTCCTTTCTATCTTCTCCTCCTCTTCAACTCTTGCCTTGCTCTCAAATTCTACACACTTCAGACATCAGCTGTTGAGAATGGGAAGAAGTAGGTCCAAAAGAGTGTTTTGCCTTTGTGTACTTATCTTGGGTGCTATTTTCAGAGAAGGAGTTTCTTTATACAGTGCGCCCATCATGTATTTCTCTAAGTGGCTCTCACCATTGTCCAGTTGCCCTCACCAATAGCCACAGTCTTTGTAGGTTGGTAGAAACCATCAGTCATATTAGCGGCATGTGGAATACAGAGAAGCCCCCTTTAGTAGCTAACATAGGTATATTTCTGTGGTTTCTTACTGGGGTCTATAGCATCTGAGCAGCAGTGTCTGGGATTCCCTGGATGTGAAGGAAAACAAAGAAGAAAACATGAAAATAAGCACTTGTCCATATCCTATAGGTTACCTCTGCTATTTGCAGGGTTTGTATTGCTCAGATTTATCCCAGTTATAACATGAGATTTAATGGGGAAAAAAGACAGACCATGACCCAGTATCTTGAAATATGGTTTATGTCATTTCATGATGATCTTCAGGCAGGAAGAAGTGAGGTGAGGTACTCACCCAGCCTCTGGTGTGAAGATATTGAAAAAAATAACAAGACATATGTCTAAATTTCCTAATCTTAGAGCAGCAGTAGGGATGGTGAGAAACTGTCAGACTTAGAATTCTTTTGAAGAGTGAGAAGACAAGATTTGCCAATAGATTTAAGAGTTGTGTGTGAGATAAAGAGATGAATCACAGATGATTTCAAGGTACTTGCAAGAATAGCTGGAGTATGGTGTAACCATATGGTAAGACAGAGAAGTCTGAGAACTCAGGAGGTTTTGCACATGTTAGATTTGTAACGCCTGTTGGACATGTGTGGTCAAATCTCTCCCTCAGCAACAAACTGTGAGCCAACCGTGGCTTGGTTGGATTTCTTATTGCTGGCTATTTCTGCTCTCCCTCTGCTTCCTTGAGTCATTCTTTGGTCTACAGACTTATGGTGGTTTTGCATATTTCCAACCTTTGTTCACCAGTCAGACATCTCATTCAGCCTCATCTCACACAGTTAGCCTGGTTTCAAGAATAGGGGATTTTGTATCCCTTTCTAGCCAAGAACTGAATCTGCTGGCAGACTTGATCTTGAACTTCTTACCTTCCAGAACTGTGAGATAGAAATGTGTTGCTTAAGCCACCCAGTCTATGGTATTTTGACACAGCAGCTTGAGGTAAGACATCGGCCTTTACAATCATGTCTTGCACTAAATCTTATGTACAAATTACCAGAGTGAATCTGATGGTGCCCACCAGTTAACATTCAGTATTACGTCTGAAATTGAGGAGCAGAGTTCTTAGTCTCCACCATTTTTATATTAGTTCCTCAACATTGAGAAATCTGTGGTGTACTAGTCTGGAACTATAGGATTAAGGCCACTTTGTGTGTGTGTGTGTGTGTGTGTGCACACGCGCGTGAGAGAGATAGAGAGAGAGAGAGAGAGAGAGAGAGAGAGAGAGAGAGGAATTAAGATTAAAGTTTTGGTAGTCTTGTGAGCACTTTGTCCTGAGCAGTACTTAGAGTTTTAAGTTTAGTTCTCTATCTAGAGTTTTTAGGCTTTTTTGATCAGCGGAAGTAAAAGCTTTGCACTGCTGTTTGTAAATAATCAGCCATTCATTTGTAACAAGATTAACCAGATGCCTTTTTCTTCCTCATTAAGCTTGAATGCAATAAGGTGCCCTAGTCTATCCTCAGAGAAAGCACCAAGGAATCACTGCATGGCATGTCCTGCTGGGTGTGCTGATGGCAGAGGAGCTGCTAATTTAGGAGATGATTTCAATTCAACCTACCATGCCCATTAGCCATAAAAGTATTCTGTGATGGTGTACAATTCACATTATACATCATGCAAAGTTAGAATTGAAAACTTTCTAATCTTGATATTAGAATATATCCTATGTTTTAAAATGGAGAGAATACCTAAAAGTTAGATTTATAAAAACATAATCTAGCCCTAGACAGTGTGGCTCAGTTGGTTGAACATCCTCCCTTGTACTGAGCGGTCCCTGCTTCAATTACTGGTCAGGGCACATGCTAGGGTTACTGGTTGTATCTCCAGTAGGAGGCTTAATCCAGGCTTCTTTCTCATCAGTACTTCTCTCTCATCAATGCTTCTCTCTCATCAATGTTTCTTTCTCTCCCTCCTTCTCCCTCCCTTTCTCTTTCTAAAATCAATAAAAAAAATTTACAAAACCATCCTCCAATAAAATAATACTCAAGGGACAGGCTGTGTTATAAAAGTTAATTCTCTACTGCCATAGATTCAGTAGGAAAATGTGGGTTCAATTTAGAGATGCCATAACGTTAGGAGAAAAATCTACTGCCAAGATGAAATTCACATTGGTGTAATAAATAGTCTACTCCCTCAAGTGAGTTAATATAGAGATATTTATGGCATGTCTTAGTAAATCAATTTTGATTTAAAATACAGATTGAAATAAGGAAGGTAACTTCGAATTGTACCCATACAAGGTGATGTGCAGCAGTGAGTGTGCTCAGTTACCTGGATTTTTAGAAAGCTACCTATTTTGGGGGAGAGGGAGGATGGTCCTTTAGATCCAGTCATCACATTTTATTACTTTCCTTAAAAGGAATTCATAAGATAATTATTTGATTCTCTAGCTTTTACAGAAGGCAAAAGAGTGTGCAACACTCCTTTCCCCACAGCGACCTCATTTCCAGCGGCAGTCTTCCTTTACTGCTGCATAAAGGCGGCTGGGGGATGTGTTATAGCCAAGACCTCCATCCTGTTTTGCCAAAAACACTGAATCCTGCTTAAGCGTCCTTCATGTGCAGGAACTTCCTGCCTTCTCTTAGATCATTTCAATCACTCCTCCTTTGCTCCTGACCAGCAATCACACTGGCCTTCTGGCTCTTCTAACAGGTCAAGTGCATTCCTCTCTCGCTCATCTTTGGCACTTGCCATTTCCCCCGATGTGTGTGGGCCTTACTTAGACCTCTGCAGGGCCTACTCCTTCATTTCAAATGTCATCTCATCAGACAGGAGTTTCCTGATCCCAACTCCATCTGTCTCTCTCCTTACTCAACTTTTTCCTCAAAGTTTCATCATATGTTATTTATTTTTCAACATGCTCCTTCTATCTCTACCTCATACAATGTCAGATGCATGAGGTCAGGGATCTTGTCTTTTTGTTCAGTGCTGTAATTCCAGCACCAAAAACAGTGCTTGTAGCTCATATAATTATTGAATGGTTGAGTAAATTAATGGCAAATGCATAAGGCACATTACCTAAAAACTTGGAATAAGAGCTAATTTTTATTGAGTGTGTTCCATGTCAGGTATTTTTCTAAGCAATATATATATATTCATTAAATGCTGGCAATATCACAGAAGCTGAGTAACTTATTCAATATTACACAGCTCCTAAGCAGCAGTGCAGGGAATTTAACCAGGTCTTGCTCCAAAGTAGACATTCTTTTCTTTACTGCTGCCAACAATAATAATGGGGAGGGGGGACAATGGGTGTGACAGGAGGGAAAGGTATGAATGTTTGGCATGTGGTTACCATACTTAGTTAAATTTTCTATAATAAGTCTGCCCTTTACTTCGTTATCAGAATGTTGAACAAGCAGTGGGAATGACTGCCAATGTTGCTTTGCCTATCTTGATCTTAGCCCCCTTGGGTGTATAATCTATATGGATATTGCTATTTATTTATTTTTTATTGTTGATAGTATTACAGATATTTCTCATCACTCCTTCTCTTCTGAGCCTCCTACCCACCCCCTGGGTATTGCTATTTAAAGTAGAAGAAAGGGCTATTCAGAATTATCAAAAAGTTATAAATGCTTCCAGCCAAGTAACTATATTGTAATTGCTTAATTTAAGTTATCACATCAACAAACTTAAAAAGAAAAATCATATGATCATAGTGATGAATGCAGAAAAGCATCTGACAAAATTAAGCAGCCATACATGATAAAAACTCTCAATAAATTTGAGAAAGAATATCTACAAAAACCTTATAGCTAATAATCATACTTAATGGTGAAAAACACGAGCTTTTCCAGTAAGACAGGTACAAGGCAAGGATGTTCTTTACCATCAGTCCTTTTCAACATTGTACTTTAAAAGTTCCAGCTAATGCAATAAGACAGAAAATAAAGTGTATTTAGTTTGGGATGTCAGACTGCTGGTTTTGGCCCAATCCCCATAGGCCAGGCTGAGGAATCCCACTGGTGCACAAATCCATGCACTGGTCCTCTAGTGTGCATATCCGATCCTTGGTTAATCTATTTCCACCCTCCCCGCTTCTCCCTTCCCTCTGAATTTGTCAGTCTGCTCCATGTCTCCATGTCTGTGCATTGAATGTCTGTCTCCTGGTGATCAGTGTGCATCGTAGCTACCAGTCAAATGGTTGGACTGTCAAACAGTCGCTTAGGCTTTTATATATGTAGAAGATGCCAGTTTTCCCCAACTAGATCTGTAGGTTCAGCGCTCTCCTTATCAAGGAACATGGTACTAACCCAAGGAAAAAATAAGACCTCATCTAGGCTGCAGTCTCATAGGTTGAACGTGACAAATACTTCAGTGACTGTGATTCAAAACTGGATTAATATTCAGTGTTTTGGATCCATCTTAATTCCTTTTTATTGTGAATGAAAAGAATTTGACACCTATATTTCATTTAGTTATTCTAAAAAGTGAATAGGTGTTTATATTTAAGCCATATTTGTAGTCAGTAAAGAGTGAATAGGTGACTAAAAGGAAACTATTTAGAGTAAGTGTTTCTGCCTAGGATGAAGGAATCTTAATTCTCTATCACAACTGATCAGCACACTTTGAAAGAGACTTTGTAAAGATAAGAAATCGCATCACTTTCTAGCAGCTTTAACCCTGCAAAATAACACCAGGAGAGAGAGTGAAATGCCCTTCTGAAATGTTTAGCATGTCAATATATAGCTACAGTCATTAGTCCTAAAGGTGCATTTTGAAAAAAAAAAAAAATTTGAATCTTCATGAAAAATTTTCTTTGGGTCTAAATAACAAGTTATCTAACACAGGCAAATGTAAAATTTTCCTCAGCTCAGTGGTTCAAGAAAATAGGAGGATTTCAGAAGTTTATGTTGGAAGGGAATAAACAGAGTGGTGCATATTTAAAGGGCAATCCCATGGAAGAAAAAATATACTTATTTTTGTTGCTCCAAAAAGCAGTACTGGCACTAAACTAAAGGATACACCGGCTTTACTTCAACCTAAGAAAGGCCAGTGAGACAACTAGAGGAGTCGAAAGAAAGTGGAAAGGCTCAATCCCAGCAGTGTGAGTGACCCATTCCTTGAAATGTCCGAGCAGATGTTAAATAGATGGCTGGTAGAAGGCCTGTGGGGAGTCAGAGATTGGGCAAGGCGACCTGTGAGTCAGAGAATTACTTGTAGAAGCCATTCCGTCTGTGGTATTTTTAGCAATCTGAAGGGCTAAGACACTGTTCTCTCTGTCTTCCTGTGCCTTGAATAAAGTGCTGAGCTGAGTTTGAATTCATACATCTCTCACTGGCTGAGCCAGTTTTTGCAGCCCAGCCCCTGAGCTCCGTAGTGTATCAAGGAGGTCTTTTAGAATTCCCAGGAAGAGATGCATGCAGCTTTTCTTCAAGGTCAGTTATCATCCCAGGGCACTGTCACTTGGGGATCCCTAATTCTGGGATGGGTTTCTGGTTTCCCAGAGAATGGACAAAGATGCTCTTCATTGTGGAGGACAAGTCACATAAGTTCAATACCCTCCTCCCCGCCCCCCCCCCCACACACACCTGTGTTCAAGCATGCCTTCCAGATACAGGGTTGGAGCTGACTCTTTTGGCACCATGCGTGGCGATGAAACCTCTGTAGGGAAAGAAAGGTGCTGTCCCCTCTGGTCAACAGCTGTCCTTTTTGCCTTATCTTCATGGTTTCCTGACTAGGTTAGGTCATCTAGTTATATCAGGTGATTTGGCACTAAAACTTCTTATATTGTTTTTAAAAATGCTGAAAAATCATTTAGAGACTGGACTCCAAGTCCTGTCTCTTCTATACTCTATATCTGATAAAATATAATGCACATACTAAATGCTCAATAATGTTGTGAATAGCTAAATCTGTAATTGCACCAGCACTTTCCAAATGCGAATTGCTGTGTCTAGGGTCACAACTAACATCACCTCTAAAAGCATGAGTGGTAGTGAGTTGAGGGGGAGATGTGCCATGCATTGAAGTTTTGTGGACTAATCCAGAGTCTTTCCAACTCAGTTTTATTCACTGGACACACACATCTTTTTTAAAGAACTGCAATATTCTGTATTTTCATTTTAAAGATGAATTGAAAACTATAAGCATATTTTGGATCATATGGTTGACCATCTGATCACTGAGAACTATCACTCAATTCCAGTGCCCAGAGGTGTTTAAGATTGTGCTGGTGCCACTTAGCTTAGTTTCAAGTCATAGAGAAGAGAAACAGCTGTACCTAATTACCTCAGTGACATGTTAGGAACAGTTTCATTTCACTGTAAGATCACAATTTCTCAGTAGTTAAATGGAGAACAGTGATAGAGGAACAGTTGAGGATGTACATGATAGCCTAGGCTTGCTGGGTCCAGAAGAGTTCATACTGTAATTGCACTATATTTATACTAACAATTTAGTTTTAACCAAACCCACATTCATAATTGCATTAAACTATTGCTGAAATTTTAAATTTTTATTATTTTGTAATTAAAACTAGAGGCTCAGTGCACAAAATTCCTGCGTTTGGGGGGAGGGGGTGTCCCTCAGCCCAGCCTTCAAACTCTCCAATCTGGGACCCCTCAAGGGACACCCTCTCCAATCTGGGACATCCTGCTCACAATCCAGGACTGCTGGCTCCCAACTACTCGCCTGCCTGACTGACTGATTACCCCTAACTGCTTCTGCCTGCCAGCCTGATTGCCACTAACTGCCCTCCCCTGCTGGCCTCGTTGCCCCCAACTGCCCTCCCTGTTGGCCTGGTCACTTCTAACTGCCCTCCCTTGCCAGCCTGGTTGCCCCTAACTGCTATCCCCTGTCAGCCTGGTCACCCCCAACTGCCCTCCCATTCAGGCCTGGCTGCCCCTAACTGCCCTTCCCTCCTGGCCCAGTTGCCCCTAACTGCCCTCCCCTGCCAGCCTGGTCACCCCCAACTGCCCTCTCATGCAGGCCTGGTTGCCCTTACCTGTCCTTCCCTACTGGCCTGGTCGCCCCCAACTACCCTCCCTTTCAGGCCTGGTCCCTCCCAACTACTCTCCCCTGCTGGCTGATTGCCCACAACTGCCCTCCCCTGCTGGCCATCTTGTGGTAGCCATCTTGTGTCCACATGGGGGAAGCCATCTTGTGTGTTGGAGTGATGATCAATTTGCATATTACCTCTTTATTAGATAGGATTTTTATAATTGAGTAAATTTTGTCTAATTTATTTAATGGTTAGACTAGTGCATTCAAGACACAGATTCACTGTTGCTAGAGGCAGCCTAAGTAACCAATGAGCAGCTTTTGAATTAAATCAATTTGCACCCAAGTATTAATTTGAAAATTAAAAAATTAAGTTACAGAGCATAGTGATATTCACAGTATTTCTGGCTAAAGGAATTGTATAATAGCTTCACAAAATTCTTTTTGAACCTTGTTTGTTTTTTCCAAATTAAGAAGGAAACTGTTATATTTCTATTGGGTTTTTAGGAGGAAAAATATTTTATGCAGCTGTACTTGGAAAGATACTCCTAGAGACCCCACATGTGATAGACTTATTGGAGGCAAGTGCCAGCAAGGCAGACTGAATGCCAAGCTTGGCTGTGGAGATTTAACACTGATTTTGGACCCAAGGAAGGTTTTTAGTACAGTCATATTGAACAGAAATGAAATGATTTGCAGTTTTAAACAATAATGAGAATTCTGCACTCAGATCCCAGGCCTGTAGGGACACTTAGTTGACTTTTGTCAAATAAGTTTACATAAGTCATGTGGAATGTTGTTTGGGGAACTCAGATTTTGCATAAAATGGTATTTAGAAGATTTAGACAAAATTATGGCTTGGAATTTACTTGTATCAGTCTTGTTCACTCTCAACGTTTTAGAAATGGAACCATAGTCAGGTTCCATCTGATGGTAAGAAGCTTAAAATGGATTCCTGTGAGGAGGAACAAAGATCCCATCAATACTGGGCATGGAGTATTGATCGGTGTCTCTACTAGATGCCTGTTTCTCAAGTGCCTGGAAAAAGGGTAAGTGAAGAGGCTACAACTCTGTTTTGCTGTGTCCCTCTTGATACCAAACAGAAAGAGAAACACACAAGACAAGGACTATGATACATACAAGTCTGAAATATGGGTAGAATCCAAATGACAGATATATCAATCTAGAAAGAGTTTTCTGTTTCAGAAAGAAAAATGTATACCAATAGCTTTTAAATATTTAGTATAGTAAAAAATTCAGAATATAATTGTATACTTTCTTTCCAACAATAAGTGATAGTTAAAGGTAACATCTTCACTAAAAAAAGATGTTGCCTTTATTAGTTTTTTATACTCAGCTTGGGGAAAAATTTTTCAGCTTCAAATTATGAAAATAATCATAAGAGTTAGAAGTGAGCAAACCCACTCGTACAAGCCAGCATCCACCAGACTGTGTCTGCACTCTGTAATGCCAGGATGGTAGGAGAGACCAGCAGCTGCACTGAGGTTACCTTCAGAACTGTTTTAAAGATTGGCTAATGTTTTTAAATTGACTTTTTAAATGAAAAACTTATCAAAACAGTGAGCATTGTATATAAGGGTCAGTTTGCTTATTTCTCTTTCTGTTTCTTTCATCTCCTTTATTTCATTTGCTTCACTTCCCTTTTCTTTCACCATCTGAAGGAAGTCCCATGTGAACAACCAAACTGTGTTTATTTTCAAGTGTTCAATGAGCTTGTGAGAATGATGGGGCTTTCTTTCAACACTCAGTGAGTGACACTCTTGGCCCAAGATATGTCTGCTTCATGGCAAAATAAAACACAAGATCCATCACCAGTCCAGAAAAGAAAGAACATTGGAGGGAGCTAAATACTTTCTGTATAAGGTAGCTTCACATCACAGAAAGAAAATCTTCAATGGGTATAGAGTATTAGGGTTTAGGAGCAGGTTTGGGTAGACACTGGGATTGCAAAATGTGAGTTGTAGGAAATATTTATAAACTCTGTAAGAGTATGTTGCTCTGAATAACAGATAAGCCATTTAGATAGCTAGCTATTCTGTCTTCTCAAAGTCATGACTTGTCATTATATCTTTCTTACCTTGTCTAAGTTTAGACTAGAACATGTTTAACTAATTCTGACTGGTTGCCTAAATTTGGTCTCTGACATTGTGTGATTTCTAAGAATAATTTAAAAATTAGTATGAACCTTAGCTGGTTTGGCGCAGTGGCTAGAGCATTGGCCTGCAGACTGAAAAGACCTGGGTTCGATTCCAGCCAAGGATACATGCCCAGGTTGCAGGTTCAATCCCCAGGAGGGGGCATGCAGGAGGCAGCCGATAATGATTCTCTGTCATCATTGATGTTTCTCTCTCTCCCTCTCCCTTCCTCTCTGAAATCAATAAAAATATATTTTAAAAAATTAGCCTGATATTTAACCTTCAGTGTTCTATAACCAACAGTAATCGGAAACCTGATAGTAAACATGTTAATTTTTTAAAAAGTCTTATCTAATATTGTATAACTTTCTAGAAGATATTTAGAAAAAAAGAAACATTTAAATTTTTTTTAAATTTTGTATTATAAAAGGAAAAACAGTCAATGTTAAATTTAGTAAAGCAAGCGATAAAAATTTAAATTAATTTTTATTTATGTCAAGTTTATTATATTAATTATATTCCATTAATATACAATAGATGAGATGAAATATAATTATTTGTATAATTATTATACAGTTTTCAAATATTCTAGTTTATTAAATCTCAAAAGTCAGAAAGATGTACCAATTTTATCATTATAACACTTTGAAACTAAGGGACAGTATAAGCAACATAGTAAATACTTTATTGGAAGAGCAAGATCTATATATATAAAAGCCTAAGACACCAAACAACCAGAACAACCACTATGAGGCGCAATGACCATCAGGGGGCAGACACTCAATGCAGGAACTGCCCCTTGGTGGTCAGTGTGCTCCCACAGTAGGGGCACTGCTCAACTGACCAACCAGTCCCACCAGCCTGGTGGCTGCCACTCACTCCTTCAGTAGTCCTACAGGTCCAATCTCCAGAGAATGAGGCAGGCACTGACAGACCAGCACCGCCAGCACAATCCTGACAGCGCTGCTGGCCTCCTGGAAGTTGCCTAGGACACCAGGGCCACTTCTCCCTAAATGCTCAACAAGGAATAAACAATATAAAAGCAGCCACCAGGTGGCTCCCAACAACTGGTGAGAATGTCATCAGGAAGGATTCAGATCCTTAGCCTGCAGTGCATCCCACTACCTGCCCAGAGGCAGGCATCTTGGCTCCCCCACCCACCTCAGGACCCCACCTGTGCATGAATTCATGCACTGGGCCTCTAGTCTATGATAATGGAACTGGTGAAAGAATACATGAGCTAATACAATGCAAGTTTAACCCATGAACCTATTGTTATTCCAAACTTTAATCTTTCTCTACATTTTTTTTTATAACTAGAGCTCCTCTTCAATATAACTTTCTCAGAATACTATAAAGAGTTCAGATTAAATTCACTAGCCTGCTCAATTCTCAAAGTAAAATGGTCAGAAAAAGTGGTGGGAGGGGGTGATAAAGGATGTAATAATTTAGAGCAGAATTGACATTTGTGGAACAAATAAAACTAAAAAATCTTATATCTGCAAAGTACTAAAACTTTGATGATGAGTTCAGTTAAAATTCCCAGTGAATGAATGCATCCAAATTGACGCCCTCAT
Source organism: Murina feae (assembly GCA_004026665.1). Classification (NCBI taxonomy): domain Eukaryota; kingdom Metazoa; phylum Chordata; class Mammalia; order Chiroptera; family Vespertilionidae; genus Murina; species Murina feae. Next base: position 20,765 of record PVJC01011293.1, read on the forward strand.
CTATAATATTGAAACAAATATGTACCTTGAGGCATGGGTTTTGGCTGTTGCTTTAAAAAACACATTGACAGCATCTCTTGCTGCATAGCATTTTGAAGTTAAGGTTGTTCAGAAGCACCAGCTGTGTGTGCCAAATGCATTAGGTATTTAGGAACATTATTGCTAACCCTCTCAAGTGAATGATTTAGCTTTACTTTGCAAATGAGAAATGACGTTCAAGAGACCAGGTGAAGTGATTAAGGTAAAAAGGCTGGTAAGTAGAACAGGTAGAATTTGAACCTTGCTCCTTCTGACTTGAAAACCCAATTCTTGCTACTATACAGTGCTGCCTCCTAACTAGGAGCCAGATTTTTTTATCCTATTTTGGAATCAGACACATTTTTCAAATTTATTTTACTGCCTAATACGTTTTGGGGATAAAAGACTAATAGGGTCAAGTCAGGAATGTTGTTTATAAGAAATAAAAAACCTGTCAAGTTATAAAAGTTCAAATAAAGCAAACAATGTTTTGCCTACATTATTGGGATAAAATATCCTGTTTTAATAGGCTGTGAGTTTGGTAATTTATATATAACACTAGAAAATTGGGGATCGTGTAGTAATAAATATCTTCAAACTGAGAAGTTGAGTGTTTATCCTTTTTCTAGTTACATTTTAGGGTAAAAATTAAATTGTTACTGTGGATGAAAACACTACAAGCATTATGTAGTTTATAGGTATCTAGATTCTAGTTATTACTCTTTTCACATAATGGGAATAAAGCCATGTTTCTAATTCTTAGTGGACTTACTTGAAGTTCAAACTCTAGTCAGGTTCTTCTCATGAACATTAGCTTGTCAAAAGAATATTTAGGTGCTATGGTTGAATGTTTGTGTCTCCCCTCTCCCTACCCGCCCCCCCACACACACACCATTTCACTTGTTGAATCCTAACCCCCTAGGTGATGGTATTAGAAGGTGGTCCCTTTGAGAAGTGGTAAAATCCTGAGGATGGTGCCCTTACTCTCAGATTGAGTTACTTCGATTTGGCAATTGGCCCAATAAAATGATGTTTTTAATTTATCAGTTGAGTCCCTGAAAATAAGCAGAGCATGACGGTTAAGACCTTGAACTTTAGTGTCTAACAGTGTCCCAGTTCCTCCTAGTTGAGCAGCCTTGGGCAAATTGTTTCATTCCCCAGTGACGGACACACAAGCACTGCACATGTTGCAGCTCCCATGCTCTTGGAGGTGCCTTTCAGTTCATTTAAGAGGATGGTGCCAGTCTTGAAGAAGAGCGGAGAAATATTGCAGTGTGCAAGCTGTTGTATCAGTCTCCCTCAACAAGCAATATTTCTAAACATCTTACTGATTTGCTACATAAATGCTCCTGGAATTCCCATTTTGATAGGTCCTTTTCTTTAAATGCCTCCAACTAATTTTTTATTGAATGTTTTCAAAGGGCCACAGTTTTGGGATAGGAGGATAATTGTCCCATAAGCACATTATTATTCAGGAAAACAGGCTGCCTTAAAACAAACAAACAAACAACCTTAGGAAAATAAGAACAATAGACATTCAGTGCATCTGGCTCCCCCACCTCGCCTTCGGGAATATTGAAACAAGCTGTGAGACGGAATGACACAAAGTGAAAATGTGTTACTTAAGGGATTTTGGAAATGATGACAATTTGGTTAAGAAAGGATTCATGCTTCATGTGGTATTTCTGCGAATAACTAACCATAGAAATTGCCGTGATGGAAAATCATGAGTTTCTCTATTTCGCGCATATAATTATTATCAAGGATATCTATATGATATGACAGTCATTTTTTTTAAAGCATCCTATAGTCTTTTCTTGCTTAAATACCCTTTCTAATAGCATAGTAGCAATAGCATAGTGTGACATTATGTTGTTGTCATGTGATGGGAAGATTATTTTTTAAATTTTAGTTGGTATACAACATTATATTGTGCACTCGGGGGGGTCCCTCAGCCCAGCCTGTGCCCTCTCGCAGTCTGGGACCCCTCAGGGGATGTCCACCTGCTGGTGTGCCTGGCCAGCCTGGGTGAGGGGCTTAGGGCCATTTTCAGTCTGCCCATAGTTCCCATTGACCCAACATCCCAGTTCCAGCAAAGCTGGCTGGAATCAGGTTTCTGGGGTTTATTTATCTTCTATAATTGAAACTTTGTTGCCTTGATCAGAAGCCTAGGCAGGCAATGAAGCCTCCTGTTTGCTTCAGCTCTGTGGCTTCTATAATTGAAACATTGTTGCCTTGAGCAGAGGCCCAGCCAGCCTAGGCAGGCAGTTGCAATGGAAGCCTCCTGTTTGCTCTAGCTCTGTGGGTGCTGGCCTCCATCTTGGCTGGGTTAATTTGCATACAGCTGCTCTGATTAGATGGGAGCATGGCTTGGCTGGGGAGCATGGCTTGACTGGGGGTGTGGCTTAGGTGTCTGGGAGTGAGGGTCAATTTGCGTATTACTCTTATTAGATGTTAGTTTCAAGTGTATAATTCAGTGATTCAATATTTCTGTACTTTATGATGTGATCACCCCACTAAGTCTAATAACCATCTGTCATCATGCAAACTTATCACAGTATTTTTGACAATAGTCCTCTTTGCTGTTTTCACCCATCATCCCAACCCTTCCCTTCTGGTAACTGTCCCTTTAGTTCTCTGTTTCTATGAGTCATTTTTTCCTTTTGTTTTACTTGTAAGTGAAACATACAGTATTTGTCTTTCTCTACCTGACTTATTTCACTTAGCATAATGCCCTTTAGCCCTCTAGATCTATCCAAGTTCTCACAAATGGCAAGAATTCATTCCTTTTTCTGCTACATAGTATTCCATTGTGTCTCTCCCCCCTCCTGTCTATCTTCTAGTATCTATCTGTCTATCTATCTATCTATCTATCTATCTATCTATCTATCTATCTATCATCTATACACACACACACACACACACACACACACAGTTTATTAGTTTTCTATCCATGGACATCTAGGTTGCTTCTATGCCTTGGTATTGTAAAATAATGCTACAGTGAACATAGGAGTGCATATATGTTTTTAAATCAGTGCTTTTATTTCTTTAGCTAAGTACTCAGGAGTGAAATTTCTGGGTCATGTGGTATATCCATTTTTACTTTTTTGAAGCATCTCCACACTGTTTTCCACAGGGACTGCACCAGTTTGTAGTCCCACCAACAGTGCACAAGGGTTCCCTTTTCTTCACATCCTGACAGCACATGTTATTTGTTGACTTTTTGATAATAGCCATTCTGACTAGTGTGAGGTGGTATCTCATTGTGGTTTTGATTTTCATTTTCCTGAGTATTAGTGATGTCGAACATCTGTCGGACATGTGTATGTCTTCTTTAGAGAAATGTATTTTTATGTTCTCTGACCTTTTTTTATTTGATTGTTTATTTTCTGTTGTTATTGAGCTATATTATTTTCTTACATATTTTGGTAATAGTCCTTTATAAAGTATGTCATTTGCAGATATATCCCCCCATTCAGTAGGTTGTCTGTTTGTTTTGTTGATAGTTTCCTTTGCTGTGCAGAAGCTTTTTAGTTTGATGAAGTCCTATTTTTTCATTTTTGCTTTTGTTTCCCTTGCTCAAGGGGACATATAAAAAATGTTGCATTGTTTAATAGGGAATATTAATTTAAATGACTCTTCATTTTTCCCCTATTTTTATTTCTCTACTAGCATAATAAGAGGCATTTTATATGAGAAATAGGAACAAATAGTGAAAAATTATACTTTACTTTTTATTAATTATCTGGGAGCTTCTTATTTACTCACTTGCTTGACATTCTGGACCTCCCTGGTACTTATTCTGGTAAAATTGGAATTGCAATTACTTTCAATTACTTGTTATAGTAATTGCCCTTATAATTGGATAACAATTCCTGAATTGCCTGCATAAGTCATATGAAATGTATAATTATATTTACATTATCTTTGTATATCTTCTATTACTTATCTTTATAATTACTGACCAGTTAACTAGTCTCAATAATATAAAAGATATACTTTAGAATCACAGCAGACTAGATATATCATTACTATTAAAACAAAGAATACTAAGTATCATTACATTTTGCATTTTTTATAACATTTCAAGAATAAGAACCAAAGTTCACAGAGTATGTATTTATTTTCAATTACAAACGTTAGTGCTCAAAATATATTATGAAATACCTAAAAGGAAAAGCAAATGTTTGATATTAATACCATCATGCATTATGTTTCTATGTCTGTATCTTTTAGGCAAGGCCATTTGAGTTTTTTAATTGTTTTTTCCCCCAGAATTTTAAATATAATATATTTTTACATAAAATCAGCAATTCTGTAACATCTAAATCATGCCATATATTGTAAAAATGAAAACAATAAATGAAGTCTGTGAAAAAAACAACTTGAAATATGATAATTATCCAATAATGAATTAAATTAAGAAATAGTTAAAACTCCTTGGAAAAGTTTTATTTACATGCTAGATGTGGTTGCCAGTGCAAACCAGTTTTAGTTTTCCAAAGCAGAAGGCAGAAGAAAGAGGTCTATGAGCAAATCCTATGATCATTTTAAGAGATCAATTGATTTGTACATCAGAAAAATACATTTTAGACTAAGGTAGTTACAATTTCACAAAGCAGTATTTATATTCCCTGGTAAGCCACTCAATATATTTCTTCTTCTAAGCCAAAAGGCATCTTACCATCTTTACGCCTTTTATTGGCTTTTCCAATTATGTAGACATGTGTATTCAGTATTGTCCTTCCTAAGCATTTTTAAAGTATCCTTAGAAGAGTAAAGGAAGGTCTTTCTCCGTTCTATTGTAATCTCTTCAAGGACTCCATGTTCCTATTTCCTAAATCAACCTTGTTCTCAGATCATCAACTTGCTTATTTACAAATTTCCGCATGCTGTTTAAATACTAAAACACACGGCAACTTAATATCTAAATATTAAAAAGCTGTTTGTTGTCCAAGTTTGTATTTACCACATAGGGTTCTGTTTAAAACAAACAGCGAAGCTTCCTGCCCCAACAAACTTAAACCTAGAAAATATATCCTTCTTGGAGGTAGTGCATAAGACATTCAAATTGCAACCATTTATTGGCTGTTCTGGGTACATCGGTGCTATGTTAAAGCACTGAAGTAAAGCATTGAAGGGGGGAGGGAAATAAGGAAAGAGAGACCATGTTATGTTTCTATGCTTAAATGCCTTACATTGGATTGTGTTCTACTGGAGAATTCAAGGGATAAAACCCCCACTGGCGAATGCCCCACATCTGATGTGGAAGCATGCCAACTCACCTTCCTTAGGCTACAACCTCAGAATACAGTGGTTTCAGATGTCTAAGGAAATCTCAGATTTTTCCATCCTTTACCTCCTACTCCTCCTAATTAGATGGAACTTGATGGGACTTTTTTATTCCTCACAAAAAAATATACAGCTTTATGAAGAAGGATTACTGTGGGGCTACCTGTGGTTCCTTCATGCTGGTTCCATATCTTGTAACGTTTTTCTCAGAATTAGTGGTACTCATATCACTGGCAACATTCTCTCAATTGCTGTCTGTGGGCAGATAGAACCTTGCTAAAATCTCACCTGTCTCTGGTACCAAGTGGTATGACTGGTAATTGGGGAATTTCAGTATGCCTCATAATTCAACTTAATTTCAAATTTTGTGCAGCGGAAAAAGCAAATAAATGAACATAAAGCATCTGACTAAGGCAGCACAACCATTGCAATGCCCAGGGCTATAGCACTGAAAAGTCGAACAGTGTTTGGTATGCTCTGAACCACAGAACAAGGGCAAGATTGGCTACATACAACCTAAGTCAGACACCTGACAGATGCTTCCAGGGGACAGACAGAAGATGGGGCGGTCTTCTACCAGGTACATCTGTGAGGCAGCCGTCCATTTCAGAACCATGAGGAAGGGGTCTCTGATTAAACGAAGGGCTGGCTCGGGAAGGAACAGAGTTTTGGCAGTATTTCAACGAGTGTTTTGGCTCCCACACAGTCCCACATTTCAACGTGTTAGAAATCAGAGCTTTAGAAAGACTCTTCACAGCTGCTCCTAAGCAAGATGCCTGCTGACCAAGCCATTCTCTGATGGAGTCTGACTCTGAGACCTTTAACCTCACTCAGGTGCAATCAGACCTGGTGGGAAATAAAATTTAGAGTTCAGATAAAAGTCAGTACACAGCAAGTGAAAGATATGCATCAACATTCTACGGTAGCGTGTTCTCTATTTTTGGCATTTGAGACACAGTGCAATACTGCAGCCACAGTGAGGATGGGTGGGCGGCCCCTCGCCTTCCCCAGCTGTCACTATAGAGAGCACTAAAGAGGACTGGCCCCCAGTCAGTGGTATCACTACCACCCAGGACCTAGGTAGAAACACGGATTCTGGGTCTATACTCCCCACCTGCTGAATCCAAAACTCTGGGTGGAGCCCAGCAATCTGTGTTTTCAGAGTCTCTCTGAGTGATTCCAATGTACCCTAAAAATTGAAGAACCACTTCTCTACAGCGTCAAATAAGGACCTAATTTCTATTTGGGTAGATTTTTAAAGGGTTCCCTCAAGCTATGAGAGAACCACACTTTGCTAGAGCACTTGAGAGGCATGAAGTCTAGTTGAGAGTATGCATGAACAGTGGTGGGGAAGGAAGCCTGAGGATTCTGGTGCCCAGGGCTTCTTCAGGCTCAGACATCATGTTGTTTGGCTGCATTCTTTTGGAGTTTCCTTAGCTCCAGAGAGCCCTGGCAATTTGAGTTTAATCCTTTCTCGTGGCTGCCTCTGGTTTCAGGAAGGTTGTAAAGTTCCCAGGCTCATCCTTTGTGTGAATAATAACCTGGCCAAGGTGTGTGAGTCCGTGGCCCACATTCCAGCTGTATCCGCCTGGGAAATCTGTAGTCTCCCAAGGTATGCAAAGAATCAGTTCTGCTCTGGGCCTCATCTGCTGGACCTGATTGTGGGTTGACATTTTACATTTGAGTTGAGGTAAAGCAGGAAAGGCTGAAAACACCACATATCTATTCACCACGTGCACTTTCCTTAGATTTGGTTTTGCAATGCTGAAGCCTCTGCCAGGAGGGTAATTAGCCGCAGAGATAAGAGGCCACCTATGGCAGCTACACGTCTGCACTCAGGTATGCAGGAGAGAACTATAAATTTGATTAGAGCTACAGATGGTTTGCTGGTCCACATATCCCACTTTCAGGAGATAGGAAGTTAAAAGGGAAATTGAACGGGGAAGAGCATGGTTTTTATCTCTATGTCACCGTCCATCATGACATTTTAGAGGTGAATGTTCAGAGGTGCTTGTCACTTGAGAGAGAATTTAAAATGCGGAATATAAAGACAGCCCTCTGGTGAAGGAGAATGTTATTCAAATCCATTCTGCTCTCAGGAGGAAAGGTGCTTCATCTTGATGTACTGTTCCTTATCCTCATGTCACGTAAACAGTGGGAGTCAAGAAAAAGCAAGGCTGCCTACCAATGAATGCTAGAAGGAAGATCTTGAAATCAATACATTACTAAACTAAGTAGGAAAATCTAGGTGCTGTTAGGCATTTTCTTTTGGCAAAGGAGATGGGTCGGGGACAGGGTATTTGCTGGGACATGGGTTTGAGCCACAGAGAATGCGCTAAGAGGACTAGAGGGTCAGTGTCCAAGGGACAGAGTCAAAGTAAGCACCAAGGAGTCAAACTGGCATGGCCCAGGGTAAGCAAGAATGCCTAGATGGAGTCAAAGATTTGGAAAATGAGTGAGAGGAAGAAGATGAGGGGCAAGAAAGACAGAGTTCCACAGTGCTACAGCAACATTTTTTTAGGGTAGGAAAATATAGCAAGTGCTTAGTGACTTCAGTTAGCTGCCCTTTAAGTGAGATAGTTATTCTGGAGGAACAGAGATGCGAATTAATGTGCCAAGCCCTGCTAATGTGGAGGCTGCCAGGGCTGGTCTCTAGACTTCCGGACGTTCTCAACGTTAATTGGAGAGATCATCCAAATACACGCAGGTCTCCTGCCAGATTGCAGGCTCCTTATTCAAAGGTCAAAGGAGGGTTTTGCTTCTGAGGCTCCCAGTACATTTTTTATATTGATGACAATTTTGGCTTCTTTAAGTTTCAAAATTGAGTAAGCAACAATACGTCATTATAATTTCCCTCAAAAAAATAATTCAGGAGACCCGTGGAATCTTACAATGGAAAATGAACATTTAGAAAGAGACTTAGAAATAACTCAATTACTGATGTTATAAAAGAGGCTTTGTAGATTAAAAGCAGGCTTAGGAGGGGAAAGATAAGTTAATTTTCTAACCCTTTGAAAATAATGGTTCAAAATGTCTTAAAACCAAAACTGTTCATTGTGGTTCCCCTGACCCAATCAACATATATTATGACACAATTTATTTTCCAGTGAAATAGAGTATCATATTCTTCAAAATAGCTAAATTGAAGAGTAGAATGTCACCCTGGCTGGTGTGGCTCAGTTAGTTGGGCGTTGACTTGTGTACCAAAGGATTGCTGGTTCGATTCCCCATCAGGGCACATCCCTGGTGGAGGGTGTGCGGGAGGCTGTGGATTCATGTCTCTCACATTGACGTTTGTCTCTTTCTCTCTCTCCCTTCCTCTCTCTCTCTAGAAATCAGTAACCCATATTTTAATAAAAAGAATAGAATACCATATTCTGAAGTTCTTTGTAGAGATTTTGCAACCCAGAAAGGGGAAGCCTCATCCTAGGACCCAGTCTGTTCAGCATCTCCACATGGTTATCCACCTGTGACTTTACGCCTCCACCAACATGTCTAAAATGCCTTTGAAACTTCTGTCCCAAGTAAATTCTACTTACTTGGCACTAAATTTTCTTTCCCCTCAGTTTCCTTACTCTGTAGTGGCTCAGGACAGAAAATGGCGTTATTGTTTACTCCTCCCTTTCTCTCACAAACGCAAGCCCAATTGATGAGATGTGCTGTTGGCTCCAGCTACAAACTTCATCCAGATCAGTCCACTTCTTACAGCCTTTTCCACATGGCTCTCGGATGATGTTGTAAATATCCAAATGGCCCTTGGCAAAAAAAAAGGTTCCCCACCCCTGGATAGGAAAGAGGGCCTCTGACCCTCTGTGAAGACTTTTGTAGGTGCTACGTGAGAGGGAGTAGAAGATCTTCATTCCAGATTACATAACTTTTCTGGGAGACACAGAAGGGAGGTGAACTTTTTGGAAAGACTTTGAGAGGTACTGAAGAAAGGAAAACAACCAAGAAACCCAAATTCAAAGTTAGAGACCTTTGTTTTATACTCACTACTCCTAGAGTGTCATGATTTCCTCCAGCATTGTTCAGCTGCGCATGTGCAAAATAATACAGGGTTAGGGTCTGGTTGGGCAGTAATAGCAGAAGGACATGCATCCATGGGAACTGAGAAGACAGAAAGTCCAGCTGAGTAGGGCAGGAAATGAATCAGGTGGGGCCAGATACCCGGGAGAACACTTAGAGCAAATGGAGATCTATGTCTAATTGAAGAGAAAGTGTTAAGGACAGGGAAAGGGCCTAAAGGGGGGTGAATTTGTTGTTAGAGAACTGAACATTGTATTTAACAATTTCTGACATAGGACTATTCTGAGTTCTCGGTCTTTGGGGAAGGTGAAGTGGAGGGAAGATATTCAGATCTAAGATGGAGGGAGTCTGAAACCAGTAGATATCCATTCATCTACTGATGGGCACTTGGGCTGTTTTCATATCTTAACTAGTATAAATTGAGCTACATTTACACTATGGAATAGTATGCAGCAATAAAAAAGAAAGATCTCTTAGCCTTTGAGACAGCATGGAGGGACCAGGAGAGTATTTTGCTAAGCAAAATAAGCCACTCAGAGAAAGACAAGTATCACATGATCTCACTCATATGTGGAATCTAATGAACAAAATAGATCCAGAGACATAGAAGAGACATTGTTGAATCTCAGAGAGGGTGGGTGGGAGGGAGGGAAGAGATCAAACAAAGAACTTGTATGCATATATGAATAACCCAGGGGAACAGACAGTTGTGTAGTGAAGGCCTGGGACAGGGGGCAGGCGCAGGCCAGAAAGGGTCAATGGGGGGATAAAGGAGGACATATGTAATACTTGCAACAATAAAGATTAAAATTTTTAAATTTAAAATTAAAAAAAGAAACAGTGGATGTTTACACATGAAAATGAAAATTATTCAAGATAATAATAACACTTGAGGAAAAAAAATAAGCCTGAGCAAAGCTTTCGTGGCAGAAAGATAACAGGTTAATATTTATAATCCCTTGTTATCTGAGGTGGAGTTTAGGAAGCTGTACTCTTAGAGAAAAAAGGGGAGGTAATATTCTTAGAAGAGAAAAGTGTTTCATTTATGACAAGGAGAAGCAGGACACATTTTGTTGAGAGGGTGAGAATGTAGAAGAGTGTTTAATACAGAAAAGGAGTTTTAGAAAGCAAAGAAAAAAAACGTTTAGGAGTATGAGTAAACCTCTTGTAGGGAATAACATGATTTAACTATTATTAAGCTACATTTCCTGGACTTTCCCACACAATAGGTGCTTGTTTGTACAGCACCTATTAACCTCTTACAGAAGAGGTGCTGTGTGGATTACAGCTTGGGAAACATTGGCAGAGCACTCAAGGATAGCAGGCTGTGAAGCATTCCCCAGTGGAGTTGGTGCCAAGTCACGGTAAACTCAACTCTCAAGGTATCTGGAGGGCACTGCTGGAACAAGGATGAGCCAGATTCAGGGCCACCCAACTTGTTGGGCTTTTTCATTGCCACTTGTCTTTTCAGCCCAGCTCAATTGTGGCCCCTGTGAAATCAGGGACAGTTGTCATTTCTTTACATCTCCATATTTGGTTTATTATTGAGCATATTAATAAATGTTAAATATTTCTTTTTACTAATGCTGGCAGTGAGCAAAAGAAATTTACAACTTAATTATTTATTGCTTTTTTCTACCTTTGATGGTGATTTATTTTCCTTTTAGGTTTTTAACCTAATGTTAAATACCCAAATGTGTTAGAGCTCATTATCAATGTTTAACAATTTTGACTTATACCTTTAATATCTCATTTACCTACATATGTTCTATCTTTGATAATTTTTACGAAATGGGGTTAGAAAAAAGCTCAAAAAAATATTTGATATAGCTGATTAGCAAAGTATTTATTCTAGTTATTATTAGAAAAAAAGATAAAGAAGAAATAGTGGGGCAGATTTGAGATGTAGCTAAAGCATTCATTTAAAAGTTGTGTGTTTTTTTTCAAGTAAAATTTTAAAAATTAAAAGTATAAAATCTGTTTTAATGTTTTGAGCAACCTCCACACTGTTTTCCATATTGGTCCCACCAATCTGCATTCCCACCAACAGTGTGCTAGGGTTCCCTTTTCTCCATGTAGTTGCCAACACTTGTTGTTTCTTAATTTATGGACAATAGCCATTCTGACAGGTGTGAGATGATACCTCATTGTAGTTTTAATTTGCTTTCCTCTTATGATTAGTGATGTTGTACATCTTTTCATATATATATTGGCCATCTAGGAACATTTCCGAAGAAACTCAAAACACTAATTTGAAAGAATATATCCAGCCCTATTTTTATTGCAGCATTATTTACAATAGCCCATCAGTAAATGAATGGATAAAAAAGCTTTGGTACATTTACACAATGGAATACTACACAACCATAAAAAGAAGGAACTCTTACCCTTTGTGACAGCATGGATAGATTCAAGGGTATTATGCTAAGTGAAATAAGCCAGTCAGAGAAAGACAAATACCATATGGTTTTACTTATATGTGGAATCTAATGAACAAAATAAATAAAATAGAAACAGATTCATAGACACAGAGAACAGACTGACAGCTATCAGAAAGGGGGGAGTTAGGGATCTGGGTGAAAGAAATGAAGGTATTAAGCAGTACAAATTGGTAGTTGCAGAATAGTCAAAGAGATATAGATTACAGCATAGGGCATATAGTCAATAATATAGAAGTAAGTAGGCATTAGGCCAGGTGGCTACCATTCTGAAAAGTACATTATTTTCTAACCACTTTGCTGTATATATGAAATAAAGAATAATATTGAATATCAACTGTAATTGAAAAATTTTTAAAAATGGGTAAAATATACATATTTGGCCAAAAAAATGTTGTAACTGTTAGGAAGTTACCCTTGAGAATTCTTTAATTAGCTTTTACTTATTTACTTTATTAGCAAATGTGTGTTTGTGTATAGAAGGGAATATATGTAAGTCTCCTATATAATAAAAGGCTAATATGCAACTAGACCGAATGGCAGAACAACTGACAACCGGTCACTATGATGTGCACTGTCCACCAGGTGGCATGTGTGAAACATGGTGGGTGTTGGTCGCAGCAGGAAGGTGGAGCAGGTGAGCAGGGGCGCCAGACCAAGGCACCGGGGGTACCAGTCACTGTCATTGGGGTGAGCCTCTGCTGGTTACTGAAAATTCTTTGCTCCCGTGTGCTGCAGTCCCACCCGGCACTTGTACCACTGCTGGTGCCTGGCACCGGTCCCGATCACTTGGCATCATCAGCGGGTGCAAGCAGCAGCTGCTGGCCCTGATTGCCCCTGAGGGCTTCTGCACATCCCCCTGCTCCTGAAGGGTGGTCGGAGCAGCAGCCGCTACTTGCACCCTCTAACGGCACTGGCCCCGATCACTCCACACTGTCAGCGGATGCAAGCAGGGCTGGCACCATCAGTGTGTGGGAGCGATGGCAGCGGGAGCAAGGCTGCTGGCAGTCAGGAGACTGGGGGCCGCAGTGGGAGGGGCAGGGCAGGGCATGAAGGATGGGCCAAGACCTGCCTCTGCGTCTACCGCAGCCTCGCAGCCCATAGTTCCTTTCAAGGTGCACGAATTTGTGCACTGGGTCCCTAGTAAATGTATAATATATACAGAAACATGTATAATTTAATATAGGAATACAAATGAAAATATAATTTGTAATATGTATTATTACACAAAAGGTAGAGAAAGACATATATGTGTTTGAATATGCAGATGTCAAATGCAAATTAAAGCGAAGATATAAAATAGCTGAAACTTTTAATGTTTAAGATGGTATAGTTATGCAATGTACTTGGTTTTTTAAAATATTAATGCTTTGTGTTATGCATTTATTCATATTCTTCGGTGAGGGCATTGGCCTTCAGCTAAATACAAGAAAAAGGTAAGGGAACTGATAAAAACTCCAGTCTCTGGATTGTTTGATGCAATGTCCTCCAACATTAGCAGAGTTTAATCTGTTGTCCTTAGGACAGAGTTCCAACATTTATTGATGAGCTCTACCTCCTTTGATAGCATAGTTCACAGTGTAATATAGACCCAGGCTGTTTGAATTGGGTTCTGCTAGTCTATTTTTCTCAGAATAGAGATGTGCATAGAGAGGCTCAGAAATATACTATCATAAAAGTACCTACACAGCCTTCCTCTCCTGAGGAAGCCCCAGGGTCTGAGGGCCTGGGAAGGCTCTTGATCAGCAGGCCTTCGCTCAGGTTTGGTTTATTTAGAGAATTGTGTTTGGTAAACTTCTGTGTAGAATGGAAACCTTCTCATGCCCTTGGACCCAGAAATCAGTGAATATGCTATTAGACTTGTTTTTATTCCACTTGCTCCCTTGTTATAGTTTCAATGAAAACATTTGCTTGTAAACCGCCATCCCGTCAGGCCAAGGAGAAAAGCAGTTTCTATCTAGACAAACCTTCCCATAGAACAGGAGAGAGAGAAAAAGAAAGACTTCTCAAGGGTAGTATAGCCAAAACACCATATCACAAAGGCTTTGGTACAATCTTACTTCTCCTTTGAAGTAGCATGTTTGATTTTAGAGTGTAGACGTTGATAGTACCAATCCTCCATAGACTGTACTTGACACTTCTAATTATTTCTAATTATTTTTTAATTATTTAGACTTCAAGGAGACAACCTGCCACAAAGAACAGAAGAGAGGACACAAATACTTCCTTCTCCAGATGAAATAATCCTGGATTCTTTGAGTAAGTTTTAAATCGCACAATATCTACATAGCTGCCTATCATATGTCTACCCCCCCACCCCCCTTCAGGATGGGTATCGGGAGGTTAAGGGCAAAAGAATATGCATTCTGAGGAGCAGGCTCTTAATCTCTGTGCCTGTTTTGGGTACAAGCAAGTCAACTATAAGTTGGCTATTGCCAAATCCGTCACTAATTCCAGCTTGTTTGGGGTGCTTTACATTGCTCACTCCCATTCTCACATCATAGATCCGTTTATTCTTCCCTGGCAGAAGTGTCAATATTATACTTGATTTTGTTCCCTCTCTCATCCTTATATTGAATTGTTCTCAAATCATGTCAATGTCCCTTCAGATTTGCCTTTCCCAGGCAGCCTCCTTTTCATTTTCCCTGATGCTGCCTAGTCTGTGTGTTTGTCCTCTTTCTCTGTCTAATTTAACAGCCTTGTTTGTACCTCAAATAGTGTTTGTACCATCTCACCCCTCTTTAGCTCATTATCTTTTTTAAAAAAAGAAAGCTGCTTATATCACCCCCTTTTATAATACTACAAAATTCTAACTCCTTAGCTTAGCATATGAAGTTCACAGCAGGGCACTTCGAAATGGTTGCTGAATAATTAAGCACGTGTAATGTCACTACAATGGCATTAAAAGTACATCACTGCTTCACCATTCCGGATTCTAGCAGGAAGCAGTTGGACATCCAGCTGGGATAATTAAAAGAGAAACAATAGGATTTTTTTTTTTTTACATCTGGATATAGGAAGACATCTTAAACAAGATGGAAAAAATCTTAACTATGAAATTTAAAAAAATCAGCTTTAGAAAGTTAAAAACTATTCATAAAAGAGTGCCATAAAAAGTGATTAGGTATTCCACAAAGAAAATATATTTGAAATATATTTGCAACTGATCAAATATTAATATTCAGAATACGTACATAAAGAACATCCACATTCTTTTTTGCTCAATCCCTCCATCCCCCGAACATCTATAATTTAATAAAAATCAAAAACAATAGAAAAATAAGTAACAGGTTTAAACATGACATTTCATGGAAGAGGAGAAACACAATTGGCCAGTGAACATTTGAAAATGCTTAATGTTCTGGTAATCAAGGGAAAGCAAATTAACATCACAGAGAGGTGCTGTGTTATAACCAATTGTTTGCCATTAATTAAGAAATTTGGCAAAACCAAGTGCTGGTGAAGGCATAGATGAAAGAAAAGTTGTACACTTCAGGTGGAAATAAGCAATTTTTGAAACTTTCCCATTATCTTAAAATCTTGAACATTTATATAATCTAAAGCCCAGGCACTCCACTTCGAGGAAAATATCTTAGCGAAACAAGTCTTGTACCATGAAAAGTGAACAGCCTTCTTAGCATGCTCCCGAACAGGAAAATGGATAGACATTGTGGAATTGTTATATTGTAGGAAACTGAATGCATTTCAACTACACATATGATGGATGAAACTAGTGGAATGTTAACAAACATTACCAACTGTTTCTTTGAAAAGAGAAAGCCCTGATTTGTAGAACTTGGTGATTTCCATAACGTGCTCCCGCTGAAGCTGAATTCAAGTAACCAATCTGAAATGGCAGCAAGAACTCCCAATGGCAGCAGGTTATAGCTCACAGCTGAATAGAATCTTAAAAGCACAGTATTGATTGGGAAAAAAAATCAAATCATAGAATGAAATTTATATAAAAGCTCAAAACTAGCAAATCTCAGTAATATGTTCTTAAGAAGACATACATAAATAATAAAATTGTATTTAAAGAAGACAATAACCAAAATGGTGGTTATTGTCAGTGGGTAGAGGCAGCAAGGAGGTAGGATAAGAAAGTTGCACAAATGCCCTAACCGGTTTGGCTCAGTGGATAGAGCATCAGCCTGTGGACTGAAAGGTCCCAGGTTTGATTCCAGTCAAGGGCATATACCTTGGTTGCAGGCACATCCCCAGTTAGGGGGTGTGCAGGAGGCAGCTGATCGATGATTCTCTCTCTTCGTTGTTTCTAACTCTCTATTCCTCTCCCTTCCTCTCTGTAAAAAATCAATAAAATATATTTAAAAAAAAAAGAAAGTTGCATTAAGGTATATGAAGAGTATTTAAAGGTTCTAATTGTTAAATTAGGTGGTGTCTTGGGTGTTTATTTTATCCTGCTCTGTAATATAAATACACTATATATTGTGCATAAATATATTTTGAATATGCTTTTTATATGTCAAGTATTAGCTAATAAACATTTAAAAATAAAGTGTGATGGGAATATACACCAATGCCAGTGTAGCACAGTATAATGAAATAATGATAGTTTACATGCTCTCAAATCTCTTATAGTACTAGTGACATGAAACACTTGAGACTTTTAATACTGACAACAGAAGTTGGACAGTGTATTGGCCATTTGTTGGTCATTCGTTGACACAAGACAGATATTATTTAACTAGTGGCTCATTATTTTTTTAAAATTCTCTCAAAACCACCCCAATCTACCAATCTACAAATCTGTATCTTCAGCAATCATATTCATAATAACTGAGAATTATAGAAACTCATTTTTTCAAAATTTAAACCATACACCAGTAATATGTTAATTATATTTACTTGTATCCACTGGGTAGGGGATGTATTTATTACATTTAAGGTCCTGCATTCTTGACATTCAAGTATCTTTATATTTAATGAACAAATCTGAAAACATGAGTTTCTGATTCAATATATTGTTTTCTACTTATGTAGGTCCAATAACTAGATTGAATAATTCAATATTATTGATCTTATTCAAAAGTGCTAATGTGACTTTTATTTCAGCTTTGTATCCACACTGAGTTTGGTTCAAAAATATTTCTATGAATGGGTATAATTTTGTGCATAAAAAGCCTATTGTGACACACACAGCAAAAGTAAAAATAATGGCAGGAAAAAAGTGAATAAAGCTAAACTCTAGAGCTTTCTAGGTTTCTAGCAATATGCCCAATCACAACAGAGGTGGTTTGTAGTTCAAGTGCTGCCAGAGGCTTTGATTTTGGCAAAATTACTTTATCTTTCTATGTTCCACTTGCTTTTCTAAAATGAAGTGATAAGATAAGCTCTAATATTTGACCAATTTAGAGAATCGTTTCCCCCTCAGTGTATTTTGAAAATCATATAGACTTATAAAAGAGTAGGTACATAGAGCAAAGTAGTTTATGCATATGCACACACCAATTATTGTTAATCAGCAATGTATTAAAATACTTTCAAAAATGGAGCTCCAAGCATGAAACTAAGATTTTAGTTTTAGGATATATGTTGTCCCTTCTAGAATGTAAATTCAGAAATATTCTGGTAGGACCTCACAGTTATCTTACACTACATTGAATGGAATTCGTCCAGTTTTTAAATGTTTTTATTGATTTTCTTTTTTAGAGAGAGAGGCTAGAGAGAGAAACATTGATGAGAGAAAAACATCATCGATCACCTGCCTCTGCACTCTCTATTAGGGACTGAGCCTGCAACCTAGGCATATGCCCTGACTGGGAATCAGAACCATGACCTCTTGGTTCCCTGGTCAATGCTCAACCACTGAGTCACACTGGCTGAGCAAATTCATCATATTTTTTATCCCACTAGATATTATACCAACAAACAGGAAGAATTCAACCCAGACAAGAACAGAGCAGAATTCACTCCTCATAAAAAATTATTTTGTTATGAAGCACCTACTAGAGTGTTTCTAGTGACTTATAGTATTTGTTGAATAAATGAATATACAAACACACAGAAATAGGTGAATGAATTGACTAATACATACATGCATTAAAATCAATCAGAATGACAATACCTCTTTAAAACCATGAATTACTGACTGAGAACTTGAAAACTCAGTTATAATATTTCTAACCTTAAAAAAATCAGCAAATCCACTAGAGGGTTGGTTTTCTTCTCCTGCATATGAAATAATTTGCTTTGTAATGAAGAATAAAACATTTTAATATTACTTATTAAGTTAATATTCTGAGTTTCAACACAAATAAAACAGGAAAGATAAGTACTAAAATTACACTAGTATTTACTCATAGTTCAGTGGATTATAATTCAGTTTTAGAGGACTTAAAATTATTCTAGTTTATACAAATCCTAATGTAAAGAGTCTATACATTGTTACTCTTATGAACTGGGTTTTAGTAAATAGGGTTCAAGTATTCTTTGTTAGTTTATTAATATTTTTTAACTCGGTGTAATTCTCCTTGTCTGTATTGATTTTGTCAACAACAAAAAATTTTATGTCTGTTTGAAGGGTGGTAGGTAAAATTTTTAAATCTGCTTACAGCTTGAGAATGTAGTGGTTATTGAATGTAAATTCTGATTCAGAAGCCATATGCTGAACTTTATGCTAAGCTTTCTGCTGTTTCCCTGGCCTTGAATGGCTATTAAGGGCTTGAAAGATTTAATGCTCCCATTTTCTTCCCAGAGCACACAGTTTATTAACTGAGAAACCTGTCTCCATATTTACATAAATATGAAGGGAAATTTTTAGGGATTCATATGACTCTTTCAAATATTAATAATTATAAGAAATCAACTGTAAAAGTCTCCAATGGTTTAAAATATCTTCCTCTTTACTGGTTTTTTTAAAATTTGAATAGAAGGCATTAAAGCCCGGACTCTTTCTAAATTCTCTATATATCTCTTCTTATTGCAGAATTTTTTGTAACCTATATAAATCCTTATCATCATAATTAATTTAACTCAGCAGACATATGGAAAGGGTTGCCATATAATTTTATTCACATACTTGAAAGTCACTACTCTTTCACTCCTCAATCTATTCAAGATAAGAAATCACAACTTCTTGCTTAATACATTAAAATGGAAAACTTTCCATCATTTAATAATATGCACTCTTCTCCAAACTTTTCAGAATTTCCAACCCATTTAAGAGAAAAAATACAAAATGGTAATTACATTGTGTGGCCAGTAAAGAAAAAAAAGAAGACAGTTGATAGATAAAACATATAAATATAAAATTACAAGCCAGAAAAAGAACATTGAATTCCCAACAATTAGCCGACTGAAATGCTGAGAGAAAGTTTTCCCTATCCAATTTAACAGCGGCGCTCGCACATTCCATTCCTAACTTTACTGTGTCCTTCTACATTAGAAATTCTTAACATTTTTCACAGGTTGTCTTTAAGCTGAATAAATAACATTTTACACTCTACTTTAACTCACACTAATTTTTTTAACAACCAGTTCAGTCGCTTTAATATCCTTCTTGTAATAGGCTTCTATATCAAATTTAAGGAATATGTGACTGTAACTTATTCATTCTTTTGGTAAAAATAGATTCTTTACCTGGGACTGAAGAAGCACTAATGGAGGAGGGTGGAGAATTTGAAATAGCATCTAAATTAACAGGACCTGTAAGTATATTCACTTATTTTTTTTTAATTTTTTAAAAATTATTATTACATAAAGCTTTACAAAGATTAGTACATATATCTCTTTTTCCCCCTGCCCTTCCCCCCACCTCCCCTACCCCTCAGTATTCACTTATTTTTTAATCTCTAAAACTAATGTATCTCATTGATAGGAAAATCTAATAGATGTAGAAAGGAATAGGAAACAATAACTTCAAATTAAAGAATATTTTAAGTGAACACCCACTGTGTCCCTCATAGACATGCAGAGTACTTAGATCAGTAGGGGGCCAGCTCGATTACAGGTGTACAGCAAGGCTGCAATTAAGGAAGAAGATTCAAATGAAGCAGGAGAGACTGAATTTTGGTATTAATACCCATTTGTGCACATGAGTATTCTATAAGATATGAGTTGCCATCTTAAACTTCAATAAGTTTATACTTATCTTAATAGAAAAATAAATGTTTTGCATATCCTGAAAGTTCACATATAACATAAGCATACTATTAGCTATGAAGTCCTCGTGATATTTTTGTTAAAATATCTCTTTTCAGTAGAGTATATTGGGAGGAAACCAATAGGTTTAAGATTTTCAATGCAATATAATGTTGAGAGAATAAGTACAGAGGAGAACAGCAAGATGGCGGCGTAAGGTAAACACCGTAAAAGCAGCTGTGAACAACTATTTCAGAAAAACCATGAAAGAACACACGGACACCACTCGCACCCACAGGAAGGCTGGCTGAGTGAAAATCCTACAACTAGAAAAGAGTCTGAGACTCAGAGGAGCGGCGGAAGCAAAGTACAGAGGTACGGAGGTGCGCGCAGGGGGCTCGGGGAGAGGGCTGGCACCGGAGGACACGGTTCTTTTCCAAAATGGAGAGAGCCACAAGTTCCCAGCGGCTCTGAACTCCAGTTCCAGGCGAGATTCTGAAGACCCAGACACCCGGAGAAGGGGGACTGACTGGCACCGGGAGGAAATCAAAAGCGGGTTTCTCTCAGTGTTGCTTGCAGCAATTACCGTGGGACACAGAGGCCTGGTGTCTC
The DNA here is from genome assembly GCA_004026665.1 of Murina feae. Lineage (NCBI taxonomy): Eukaryota > Metazoa > Chordata > Mammalia > Chiroptera > Vespertilionidae > Murina > Murina feae. The sequence goes on from PVJC01011293.1 coordinate 41,254, forward strand.
TCAGCGCAGGGCTGAGAAGTGCCATAGCTATTTGCTCCGCCCTGCCCTGCAAACTCCCCAAGGCCCCGCCCCTCCCAAGCTGCGTCAGAGGCTTTTGCATATAAAAGACTGAGTAGCCTAAGGCAAAGGCTTAATCAATACCTCCTTAAAGATACAGGAGCCAGCCTCACCCAGTGGCCAGAGTGAGACTAACCTAAACAAAACAGATCCACAAGGAACACACTTGGGGCAGATTCAGTGAGCATAAGAGCCCCACTGAAACAACTCTTGCCCCATAAGGGTGTCTCCAGCACAGAAGTTCTCCCACTGTAGACACAGCTGACTCTCATAACCAAGTGGCTTAGAGGTTAATTCCTCTCAGTCATCGCCTAACTCAGAAAGGAAAGCAGCCAAAATGTGGAGACAAAAAAACAGATCACAAATGACAGAAATGGAGGAAAGAAAACGACAGGATATAGAGTTCAAAACCACGGTTATTAGGTTTTTCAAGAAATTTCTAGAGACTGCCAATAAATTTAGTGAGATCCTCAATGAATCTAATGAGACCCTCAAGGATATGATAAAGGACCAACTAGAAATTAAGCATACACTGACTGAAATAAAGAAT